>PVLC010000454.1:123924-214021 GCA_004027655.1 Graphiurus murinus | reverse complement strand
ACCATCCTTGCATTCCTGGGATGAACCCGACTTGGTCATGATGGATAATTTTCTTGATGTGGTTTTGAATGCGCATTGCTAGTATTTTGTTTAGCAGTTTTGCATCTAGGTTCATCAGTGATATAGGCCTATAGTTTTCTTTTCTTGAGCTGTCTCTATTTGGCTTTGGTATTAATGTGATGTTGGCTTCATAGAAAGTATTTGGGAGGGTCCTGTTTCTTTCAATTTCACGGAATAGTATGAGAGCACATTTTTGTGATTAAAAAAAAATCACAAAATAGTGAAAGAATAGAGCTTCCTCAATTTGATAAAGGCAGAATGGCTGTCCCACCCCCAAATATATATTCATGTCCTAATCCTCAGAAGCTATGAATGTTATTTTATTTGCAGATATAATTAAATAAGGATTTGATTAATTCATTCTATGCTATTTAGGTGGCCAAAATCCAATGACAAGTATCCTTATAAACGACACAAAGGCTGAGTTCAATGGTGCATGCCCGTAATCCCAGTACTTGGAAGACTAAGACAGGAGGATCATGGGTTTGAGGACAGCCTCAGCAACTTAGTGAGAGCTCGTTTCAAAATAAAGAATTTTTAAAATGGGCTGGGGGGAGAGAGGCATAGCTCAGAGATAGAATTCCCCTGGGCTCAATTCCCAGTACCAAAAAAAAAAAAAAAAAAAGAGAGAGAGAGAGAAGAGAAATGAAGAAGAAAAGAGAGGGAATGTAACCGTGTAGGAAGAGACTGCAATGATTTAGCCACAACTTCAAGAATGTTGACAATTACCAGAAGCTGGAAGAAGTATAGAAATAAATCTTTTCCAGCACCTTTGGAGGGTACATTATCCTGATGACAAATTGATTTCAAGCTTCTAGACTCCTGATCTCTGAAAGAAATATTTCTGTTATTTTAAACCACCAAGTTTATAGTAATTTGTTATGGCAACCATATAAAACTAATATAAAGAACATCTGCCAAAAACAAGAAAAATCATTAACATCATTTTTATGGGGAAAGATTGAATGCTCTTTCCTTAAGTTCAGAAACAAGGCAAAGATGCCTGCTCTTATCACCTCTATTCAACACAGAACTGGAACTTACAGTTAAGAAATAAACAAGAAAATACAATAAAAGGCATCCAAATTAGAAAGAAAGAAAACTATTGTGATGTGGAGATGAGATTTTTCTTGAACATAGAAATTCTAAGGAATCCACTGAAAAAGCAAGTGTGGAGAATAAAAGAATATACAAAAATCAAACATATTTCTATATACTAGCAATTAAAACTCCTGAGACTAAAAATAGTAAAAAAGTTAATTAAAAGTAATATCAAAAGAATAAAATATTTATGAATAAATTTAACATAAAAGGGGTAAAACTTACTCTGTAAAAACTAGAAAGCATTGAAGAAAGAAATTAAAGAAGGCCTAAATAAATAGAAAGACATTCTATGTTCATGGATTGGAAAATAGCATTGTTAGGATGAGCATACTCTACAAACTAATCTACAAACTTGACTCACTCCCTATCAAAAACTGAGTTGATTTTTTTTTCAAAATTGACAAACTGATCCTAAAATTCATGTGGACACTCCAACGATCAGGATAGCTAATCCAATGGAAAAGAAGAATGGTCTTTTCAACAAATGATGCTGGTGTAACTGAATATTAGCAAAAGAAAGAATTTGGATCCCTTCCTCACAAAAAATACAAAAATTATCTTAAAATAGTTCATCAACCTAAATTTAAGAGCAACAAGCACATGGGAGATCTCCAATTTTTTTAATCCAAAACAGAGCACATAGCCTTTTTTAAATTCCCTAGTTTCTAACACTTCTTTACAAAATAAAAAATAGTACTCTCTAGTAAATAACAAAGGAATAATACAGATCAAGGGGAAAATATTCAGATAATAGAAAGATATCCAAGCTAAGATAATTTAAATATAGTGAGAAAGTAGATGAAATTTATTCCATTAATACTAGGCTGGCTCAACATTTGAGAATCAATTGATATCTCATCAGTTGCCAATGGAAGAAAATAATATGATCATATTAAGAGATGCAAAAAAGCATTTGACAAAATCTAACACTATTTATAATAGAAACTCACAGGAAACAAAAAAAAAGAGGGAAACCCTCAGCTTGATAAACTTCTTGAAAAACATCATACTCAATAATAAAAAACTAGATATTTCCTCTAGGAAATGTAACAGGTAAGTATGTACTTCTCATCATTTCTACTCAACATCATAATAGAAGCCTTTGTTATTACAATAAGAAAATTAAAAGATTGGAAAAGAAGAAATAATACTGTCTTTGTTCACAAATGATATGATGTAGAAAATTCCAAAGAATCAACAACAACAAAAAATCCTATGTGGCTGATAAGCTATTATACTATTATAGAAAGGTTGCAAGCTATAAGGTCAATATATTTAAAAAAAAATCTTGTATACCAGCAAGAAATAAGTAGAATTTGAAATTTAAAGTATAACACCATTTACAATGACACCAAAGAAAAAGAAATACTTAGGTATAAACCTAACAAAATAGTACAATATCTATATGAAAGAAGCTACAAAAGTCTAATGAAAAAAAAAAAAAAACAAAGCTCTAAATAAATGGAGAGATAATTCATGTACATGGATAGGAAGATCAATATTATCAAATGTCAGTTCTTTATCTATATATTCAATGTAATCTCAAAGAAAGTCCAGCAAGACATCTTGTGGATATTAATAAGCTGGTTCTAAAATTTATAGTTAAAGGCAAAAAAACTTAGGCTAGCCAACACAGTATTAATGAAAAACAAAATTTAAAAAAAAAAACTGATAATACTTGACCTCAAGACTTACCATATAGCTACAGTACTCAAGACAATCTGGCACTGGCAAAAGAATAGGTAAATATATCAGTTGAAAGAATATAGAGCCCAGAAATGGGCCCACACAAATATACTAACTGACCTTTGACAAAGGAACAAAAACAATTCAACGATGAAAGGATAGTCTATTCAAAAAACATTGTTGGAACAACTGAACATAATATGCAAAAGAGAAAAAAAGAATCTAGATTCATATCTTATACCTTTTATAAAAATTGACTCAGAATATGTAACAGACCCAAATGTAAAATACAAAACGTAAAACTACTAAAGGATAGCATAGGAGAAAGTCTAGTGACCTTGAATTTAGTGACAGCTTTTCAGATACATTATCAAAAGCACAAATCATGAAAAGAATTAATTAGATGGATTTCATTAAAATAAACAACTTCTACTTAAAGAAGAAAAAAGACACTGTTCAGAGAATGAATAAAACAAGTCACACACTGGAAGAAAACATTTCCAACAAATACCTAATAAAGAACTAGTATTCAAAATATACAAATAACTCTTAAAGCTCAACAAGAAAACAAACACCACAGTTTAAAAATGGGCAAGAGATCTAAACTGACACCTTCTAATTAATCCATCTAATTAATTTTTTCATGATTTGTGCTATTGATAATGTATCTGAAAAGCTGTCACTAAATTCAAGGTCACTACACTTTAAAAAGAAGGCATATGGATGTCAAATAAGCACATGAAAAGATTCTCCACACTATATGTTATCAGGGAAACGTAAGGTAAAATAGCAATGAAATACCACTGCACACTTATCAGAATTGATAAAATCCAGAATGTTGACACCAGTGAATGCTGACAAGGCTGTAGAGCATCAAGAGAGAAGCGCCCGAAAGTGCATGATGTACATTCGCAAATACATCAAAGTCAGTCACTAAGCTGAACACGAGGAGGGAGGGGAGGCAATGGGGTAGGAATTGGGAGAGGGCTAAATGCCCTCTACCATCCTGTACCTCATATGATGTATGATTACAATGCACCATAAATTTTTAAAAATACCAAAAATAAAAAAAAAAAACTCTCGTTCACTGATGAACTGATGCTAGGAATGAAAAGTGATATAACCACATTGGAAGACAATTTGGCAGTTTCCTATAAAACTGAACATAACTTTATGGGACAATCCAGGAATTTTGCTGCTTGGTATTTCCAGGAGTAAGTTGAAAACTTGCATCCACACAAAACCTGCACACAGATTTTTATAGTAGCTTTATTTTTAACTGTCAAAATTTGGGAGCAACCAAGATGTTCTACAATATGTGAATGGAAAAACAGAATGTGGTATGCATACAATGGAATAGAATTCAGCAATAAAAGACATGGGCTATTAGTCATGAAAAGCCATGTAGGAACCTTAAATGTATATTTCTAAATGAAAGAAATCAAACTAAAAAGTCTACATACTATATAATTCCAACTTTATGACAGCACAGGAAAACCAAACTACAGGAAAAGAAAAATACCCACGGCTGCCAGGATTTGAGAAAAAGGGAAGTAGGGATGAGTAGATGGGGCACAGGGTGATTTTTAAGGGAATAAAAATATTCTGTATGATGTGATAAGTACATGTCATTAAACATACCATTATACATTTGTAAAAGACACATTATACATGTAAATGATATACATACATGTGGTTATAAATTTGTAAAAACCCATACAATGTACAATACAAAAGAGAACCTAAAAGTAACACTGTGGACTTCAGCTAATAAGAATGCATCAATATTGTCTCATCAATTGTAACAAACATACCACACTCAGACAAGATGTTTACAATAGAGGAACTTGCAGTGGGGGGAAGGGAAGGGACATCTGGGACTCTGCATTTTCTGATCATTTCTTTTATAAACCTAAAACTGTTCCTAAAAAATAAATCTATTATTGCTCTCAAAAAATAGCAAAATAAACCAAAAAAGTAGTGATAAAAATTGCAGTTCTTTTTTCAAAACATGGTATCTTTAGTGGGATAAATAAATCCAAACCCTAGTGCCTGGTATGCAGATACACTTTTCAATACATGAATTATAAAATGGAATTCATGTTTCTTGCTGTCAGAAGAGATTTACAAATGTGGAAGAAAAGCATATAAGCACAGAAAGCTACATAGAAGTAGAGATATGTACCTGTGTATATAAATGTATAAATGGATATAGATTTTGTGTGTGTGTGTGTGTGTGTGTGTGTGTGTGTGTGTGTATTTTCCGGCTTTGCTGAGAGGACCTGGAAATAATTATATCTAAACAAACAAGCAAATAAATAAATAAATAAATATCATTCTCCACTAAAATGAACCTAGGTTCCTTGAGAAACTGGCTTATTCCAACTCTGGAGGAGACAAAGTACAGAATGTGAATGGAATTTTTGTGCAGAAAGTAAAAGAGCACACAGAGAACGATGAGGAAATGTCTAAAGAATACAAGAGCCTAAGAGAAAGAGCTCACAATCGCCAAATCTGGTACATGTGAGCACCAAAATAAAGAACAGCAACTAATTCTATAATATGGAGCAAAATGAAAATCTATGACTTCATATTGAGGTAAATGAATATACACATACAGAGAGTAGATCTGTGGTTATCAGGAAAGGGAAGGAGGGAAAATCGGGAAGTATGATGTTTCTTTGGGGAGTGATGAAAATATTCTGGAATCAGAGAAGGTGGATGCTCAACTTGATGAACACTCTACAGACCACTAGATTATCTCTTTAAAGTGACTAAAATTGAGAAATTTGTGTTACATAAATTTTACCTTAATAAAAAAGTTTTTTTTCAAAAAAATTAATTTTACCAGTCATAAGAGTAGTCAACAACACTTTGGTATTTCTAATAGTACAAAATCAAATCTAATCATGGAAACATCAGACAAACCCAAATTTGGGTGCATTCTTCCAACAAAAGATTAAGACTGTTCCAGATTAAAGGAAGCTAAAAGATACTATATGATCCTGGATATAATTCTAGATCAGAAATAAATATGCAAACCTGTCAATAAATAAACCATCAAAAACTTGGGACGTATATGAAGGAAAACCACAGGCCAATCTCACATGTGAACACAACTACAAAATTTATTAAGAAATCAAATCCAACAATTTTTAAATTTATTTTTATAAAGACAATAGGACAATTGGAAAAAATTAGATAAAATCTACAAACTAGATTATTAATATTATAGATCAAATCATAATATTCCATCAATGTTACTTCATTAGTTTGATCCTTGTGTTGTGGTTACATAAGAAAAAACATTGTTATTAGTAAATACAGTTTAAAGTATTTAGGCTTAAGATGGCATCATACTCCCCTGAACCTAGGCTGCTTGGAAAAATGATTTATTCCAACTCCAGGGCAGGGAGTAGGAAAAAGTCTTAGTTTAAGGGGTAAAAAAAAAGATGGAATGAGACTAGATGATAGATACATAGATAGAAGTGTATTTAAAAATAATTAAAAGGGAACATAATACAGATGCTGCCAATACCATAAGATTTTAAGAGAATATGTGAATATCTTTGTAACAATTTAATGGAAATTAAATTTAATAATTTCATAGGTAAATTCCTTAAAATATATCTTATTGAAATTGACTCAATAACAAAGAGAACATCTAAATATTCTTATAGCTACTGTAATGAATTTTATAAACTTCTACACATGAAGAAAAAGGCATACTTGATTGACTTGAAGTTTACAATTATAAAATATTCAGGAAAAATAATTTCAATTTTATACATGTTCTAGAGTATAAAAAAGAAACATTCCCCATCTAATTCCATGAACCAAATATGGCCTTAACACCAAAGAGCTGATATGTATAATTCAAGAAAACCACAGGCAAATCTCACTTCTTAACATAGATGCAAAAATCCTTATCAAAATATTAGGCCAGGCAAGGTGGAACACCTGTAATCCAGTACTTGGAAGGCTGAGACATGAGGATCACAGGTTGGTGGCCAGCTTCAACAACCTTGTGAGGCCCTCCACAACTTAGTAAGACCTTGTTTCCAAAGAAAAAGTAAAATAGGGCTAGAGGTATAGGTCAGACGTAATTGCCTCTGGGTTCAATCCCCAGTAGCACAAAAAAAAAAAAAAAAAGCAAATAATAATAACATTATATAACTAAGGTCGATTTAATGTAAGTTGAAATAACAACAAAATAAAAAATAAGTTAACATAAATATCTATATGAAGTCACTTAGAAAAATCTGAAGATCATTCCCAACAAAAGAACTAGGATAAAAACAAAAATCCACTTGTGATATATACAAAACCCACAGTGAACATCAATTACTAAAATACATCAAGTCAGGCATAAAAGTAGTATTAAAAAATCAATTTCATGTCTATCAAGTTACAAACAGAAACAGAAATAAAAAGATATTGTACTGATGGAATGAATGATATCCCCCCAAAATTCAAATCCACCTGTAATTCAGTATATGGCCTTGCATGGAAATAGGGCCTCTGCAGATGTTATTAAGTTAAAACGAGGACACATTTTAATTTGGTTAAAATGAGGCCACCACTGATCTAACACCAGATTAGTGCCCTGAACTACATCATGATGAGAGAATGCAATGTACCAATAAAAACATTTTTTTTTTTAAACTCAGAAAAAAAAAGAAAGAAAACCACGTGAAGACAGAAAAGAAGCTGAGATGGAGCACTCCAGTTACAACCAGAGAAAGTCCAGGATTGCTGTGAGCTTACCAGATGTCAGAAAAGGCAAAGAACTCTTCCCTGGAGCCTGTGGTAGCTTGTTATTGTAGCCTTAGGAAGCTAATACAGATTTCGTTTAGAAAAGCACGCAAAACATCAATCACCCAGGAATAATTCTAACAAAAAAAGTTCTGGTATTGCAAACCACTAAAGGCATAGATTTTTTATTAAATGTTCTGGGAGTACTGGTTGTCCACATTAAAAATAAAATGGGCCCTATCCAGTGGATTAACAAGTAACTATGAAAGGCATAATTATAAAACATCTGGAGGGCAATATAGAAAATACCAAGGCAGGAAAATGTTATTTAAGCAAAACACAAGAGTCAATCCACAAAAGAAAAAATTCATCACTTTGACAACATTAAAAATGCTTTGTTCATCAATGTGACAGAAAAAGTAGAAAGAAATACATTCACAATCTGAGAGAAAGGAGTTTGCAAAATATAAAACTGAATCTAGATTATTATTGCAAAGAAGTGTACGCAATCAACTAAATATCTTAAAATAGGAAGGATACTTAAGCAAACTTTCAAGTCCACATTCTGAAACTTCTATATCCAGTTGCCTATTTAACACTAGGACATATAGTAAGCATTTTAAATGAAATGTTATAAAACTGAGCTTGTACTCTTCCCCTACACTAAACCTACTTCTCTCACAAAATTCAGCATCTGAACTAATGCTAACTTCATGCTTTCAGGTCTTCAGACTAAAAGCTTGATTCAGCACTCCCTCCTCTCATCTATTATCCAGCTCGGTAGTGTACCCAGCCCTCCTTGCTCTTGCTCCTCCCATCCATTATCCAGTTCCATAGTGTACCCAGCCCTCCTTGTTGGTTCTACCTTGGAAATATATTCAGAATCCAACCCATCCTCATCACCACATCACCTCCTTGATCCTAGACACCACCATCTCATCTCCTCCTTACACTACTGCAGTGGCCCCCTAAATGACTTCACTGCTTCTGCTCTTTCATCCTAAGCACAGTATAACCCAAGTGCTCCTGCCAAAACCCAAGTCAGAGCATGACATGCCCCACCCAGAACCTTCAGTGGGTAGCCCTGTCAACATAAAAGCTGTATAATGACTCTCCGACCCTACAATGGAGGTTTCCAAGGATTTCTCTCAGGCCATTCCCTACCACTTCTTTCGCTCCACTCCAAGACACTCCACTCCCACTCTCCTGGACAAGGACATTGTTCTAAAGGACAAGGACATTCCCAGCGCAAGGCTGTTGCACTAGCTGCACCTCTTCCTACAACACTTGTCCTCAGATATTTGCATGGTTCACTCCCTAAACCCCTGCAGGTTTTTCTCAAATGTCTTCTTGGTGAGGTCTTCTCTGGTCACTCTTTTTCAGGGCAACAACCTGAAACTCTCTAGCCTCTTCCCATGCTTTCTTTTTCCTCCACAGAACTTATTACCATGTAGAATACACTTCACCTGTCTCCATTTTTATTGTCTGTCCCTCTCCAGTAAAATACATCTCCAAAATATAAAGTTAATTTTAAAAGTTTTCTGAAGAAAGCATACAATATTAAGCAATACATGCAAAATTCAAGAACAGGCCAGATGGTTTGCTTGTGAATATGTGTTTGGAGGCTAAAAAGCCTCTAGCAAAAAAAAAAAAAGATTAGCACAGAATTAAGCTAACAGTTACCTCTCTTGGGGATAATGGAGTGGGGTACCATCATGGAGGGACACATGAGGGCTTCTGGGCTATTTTAATGTCCTCTTTCTTGGCTCAGGTGGGCAGGGTGCTCATTTTATTACGACTCTGAAACTATATATGTATGCTTTCCAATACTTTTTTGTCCATATGCAATATTTCTCAATTTATAGACTAGAACTAGGAAAAAGTACTATGCATTTTCAAATCCCTTTTAAAAAGTAAAGCCATAGAGACATTTCTGTAATTATCCATATGTGATTTTACCAGACATTTCAAAATTCCAAAGCTCAAAACATATCATGCTGTTTATAAATACAATTGTCTTTCTTGCCTGTATAAACATTTTATGTTTATTTAATAAATTTCACTGCTGTCTACTTCTTTATATATGGGTGTGAAATATATACATATTTTTATTTTGCACATCAACATGTACCATAAAAGTTTAAATAATCAATCTCCCTTCCTAAAAACTTGTTAGGATTATTCTCAACACATATTTTGATAAAGAATCAATAAAATTTTGTGGAAAGATTTCAGAAAACTCACTACACACAGAAATAAGCAAGAACAAATAGCAAGTTCATCAGTATTCATAGGAATGTGACTAAACTAATAACATATTTATAAATTTGTCCTAATAACTTGCTAAAACCTCTGATACCTAAATTTCTTAGAGAAACACAAAAGCTCAATGATTTTATTGGTTTTGAATACTTTATTGTAAAAACAACTCCCATTACATCATACTGAACCTAGAAGAGACCATTTCACTCATATAGTCTGACTATGAAAGTATTTTTAAGAATATGTGATTCAAAACCTGTTTAGGAGTGCAGGCTTAATATAGTACCACAGAGGTATTATCATTGTATCTATTATGTTTTTAATATCTTTAGAAACATAATTAAAATCTTTTTTCTCGTAGTTGAAAAAAATAGCAACAAGCTGATAATCACAACTGCACACTATAACTGATCATGTTTACTATATCTCTTATTTCTTAAAATTTGTGGTTTTCACAGAGTAAAGACCAAAACAGAGGAAATACCACAGTAGGCCAAGAAACTCTAAGGTCTCTAATATCACACACACACACACACACACACACACACACAAAAACAAAACAAACAAAAAAAAAAACCTTGACATAAGCAATGAAGGTATAGGTAGGCTCCTATTGTAAGTTATACAAATGTATACATGAAAAAAAAAAATGTTATGAGATGTTCCATTTAACAAGGCTAAGAAATCCAGACTACAATGACCCTGGCACCCAAAACCTTACAACAAGGTTGAAGTCCCTTAGGAAAAGAAAATATTAATCAACAAAACTCTAAATCAAGGATACTTATTCTGAAACCAGAGCTAACAACCCCTGACGTATTGAGATAGCAGCAGTGACTTTGGGTGTATCCCGAGCTATTAAGTCTTGAAGCTTTTCCAACAGTGACAATAAAAGTGTATTCTATTTGCTACAAAGTGGCTTTCTTTTGCCAAATCAACCTAAAACAGTAGCATGTCGCATTAAATCTGGAAAGTCAAGTCAAACAAAGACTTCAATTTTGACTATTCGACCATCAAGGCTGAGTACCCTTAATACATATTTTGACTATATGGATATCTTTTCTTTGACAACTGTTCAAAGCTCCTACTCATTTCTTTATTGAGCAGTCTTACACTTTCCTACTGATTTGCAGGACTTCTCTATATTTTCAGGATGAGAGTCTTTTGTTGGCTTTATGTATTGTAATTATTTTCCATACTGCAACTTGCCTTTTCAACTTTTTACTGGGCCGAAATGACTCCTCTACATACTGAGTTTTTCAAGCTATTATCAAAACATAGTCTCTATTTCTGTTTTCTTTCATTTTATTCAATAAGAGCTTAGTTTTTTCTCATGTGTTTATCACATACTCTTATTAATTTTAGTATGCATATAATCTTTAGTGATGTCCCTTTTCAATCATGACACGGACTATTTTAGCATCATCTTTGTTTTATTATTGTTTAAAAACCACCATCTTAGCCGGGTGTAGTGGCGCACACTTGTAATCCCAGCATTCGGGAGGCTGAGACCGGAGGATCCGGGTTCGCAGCCAGCCTCGGCTACCTAGTGAGACACTCTGCAACTTAGTGAGACTCGGTTTCAAAATAAAGAATAAAAAATAGGGCTGGGGGTATAGCTCGGAGGTAGAATGCCCCTGAGTTCAACCCCCAGTACTGCAAAAAAATAAAAATAAAAATAAAAATAAAAAATAAAAACCACCATCTTTGTTGATTTTTTTGTAACTTCATGAATCTCTCTGTCATATGTTTATTTTCTATTCCATTCATTTGTGTGTTTATTTCATATTCCCTTTTTTCATACTTTTATTTTCTTTATCCCTTCTTTGAGGATTGATTACTCTACTGTTCTTTTTGTAACTTCATGAGAAAAATGCTTGGACTATTGGTTTTCAGACTTTGTCTGATATTATTATAGTTACACCAACTTTGATTTAGTGATTACATGACACCTATCTTCCTTTCATCCTTTTACTTTCAACTTTTCTAAACATTTTTATTTAAGGTGTATCTTTTCTAAGCGGCAGAGGGCTAGGTTTTGTTTTTATATCCACTCCAAAAACCCTTGGCTTTGAATTAGGATATTTACTCTTTAACATTTAGTAGAATTGAGATATTTACTTTCTTACATTTTACATAAATAGTGATCTATTTGCAAATAAATGCACCACCTTACTATTTCCTACGTGTCACACCTACTGTGTCACTTTTCCATGCCTTTCTGCCTTCTTCCAGTTTCATGAAGTACCACCTACCATTATCATTTTCCCATTTATTATTTTGTTAGATATGTTATGTTTTACTATTATTTTGGTTATTATCTACTGATTATAACATAAACATTTTATTATTAATGGGTGGGGATTATTAGTTTATCAATTTCCACAAGATACAAAGACTTCGGGATTTCTAACACTCATTTAACTCCCTTCCTGACATACATGCCGTTTATTTTCATGCATTTAAAATACATATAGATTCAAGTGTCCATTGCTTTTATATTTTATATGAGAATCATTTAGATTTATCCATTTTCATTTTTCTATATTCCATTCATTATCTGAGATTATGTTTCTTCTAATTCAATAGCATTTATTTCATTTAATAATTTCTTTATTGCAGATCTGCTGTGATCAGATTCTCTCAGCTCTTGGTTTTCTAAAAATATCTTTATCTTGCTTACTTTTTAAAGGAAACTTCACTGGGTACAGGATTTTAGGCTGATGATTATTTCTTTCAGCCATTTGAAAATATCATATCTTCTAGATTTCATTTTTTCAGTTAAGAAGTCAGTTGTCAGTGTTTTCCCTAAGAAAAGGAATATGCCTTTTCCTCCCCTAGCTGCATTTTAATTTTTCTATTCATGTTTACAACAGCTTTACTATAATAACTCTAAGTCTCTTTCTACTTGTCCCCCTTGATGCTCTTGAAACTTCTTCAATCTATGGCTTGATATCTTTTGTCACATTTGAAAAAATTCTCATTCATTTCCCAAAACAAAAGTCTAATAATGCCATCTTTTTGTCAAAGAATGTGAAATTAAGATATATGCTTGAAACTGAAGGGGGAGGGACTAAATCGTGGATTAGTGGAAAACTGTTCTTCCTTTAAACACATAATATAACTTCATACTACAAGTATAAAAGAATGTATATTGCTTTAAAATAGTCATTTTACAGATTTTGTAAAGGGAAATAAATATTATAAGAATTTTGTTTCAAAACTTATAAACCAGCTGGGCATGGTGGCCCACACTTGTAATCCTAGCATTTGGGAGGCTGAGACCGGAGGATCCGGGTTCGCAGCCAGCCTCAGCTACCTAGTGAGGCACTCCGCAACTTAGTGAGACCCTGTTTCAAAATAAAGAATAAAAAATAGGGCTGGGGGTATAGCTCGGAGGTAGAATGCCCCTGAGTTCAATCCCTAGTACCGAAAAAAAAAAAAAAAAAAAAAACAACTTATAAACCAATCAATAAATGAAAAATTAATAGTATTTCAAACATAAAATTTTATAGATATAAAATCGCAATTTACTAAATAGGAAAAAATGGCAAATACGCACATAAAAAAGGCTTATTCACAACAGTAATTGGGGAAATGCACATTATAGTATAAGATATCATTCACACCTATCACGATGGCAAAGGTAAATCCTCACAGTTGAAGTACTGGTGGACATGGCCATATCCACATTGCACAACATTAATTCACAAAGGCTCATACCCTGCTCCTAGATGTACACATTACCACAATGACCTGCAAGGCAATTCAACATGCAATAAAGACGACAGTGTTCAGCCATTTCACTTATAAGCACGCACCCCAGAGAAACTACTGCACACAGGCATGAGAAGACCAGCACAAGATATACCATACAGCATTGGTCATAACACAAAAGAGGAAAATTTACCCAAATATCACAACCTCTGTTTTTCACAGGATGGTAGATAAGGAAACAGAAGAAATGCTTTTGTAAATTTATAAATGGTAATATAATATGAGTACAAATAAGAACAAATCCTGGGGCACATAATATCAAAGCTCAAAGTTACACTGTTAAACAAAATTGCTCATCTAAAATGAACATGATATCTGTACTTAACATTATAAGTAGGACATATATAGTAAGTATTTCTATGGGGTCAAAACCATTTTAAAGTGAATCATTTATATTACTGATGGCTACACAGAAAATTTGCTATTTTGTGCCACTGCTACATGAGAGCATATCATAGTTTAAATAAAGATAGAAAAGTCCAAGAATTTTTCCATGAAAATATTTAGTAACCACTATCATATAGGTACAAAAAAAACTGATGTCAAATTTTCTCCTTATCTTATTTCTACCCAATCTACTCACCAAGTCCTAGTGTTAACTTCATACTTATAAAGGTCATCTACCAATCCATATTTATTGCCAGGTAATGCTTTATAGCCTCCATGAACATAAATGGACTTTGTTATCTCATCATACACACTCGTATGGCCATATCCACCTTGTACAATAGCTCCTTTAGTTTCTGGAACAAGCCAAGTGTTTGATGCTGTAACAGAAAGAAAATAAATCATGAACTTCAACTAGTACTTAAAATTTTAACTTAGTATATCACTATAACTACTAATAAGGTAGTTCTAATGACACATTTTTATGAGTAAATTTAGTATGCCATAATATTTAATCAGGAAATGCTTAATAAAATATGCGAAGCACCATGTTAGATGCTGCGAAATGCTGAAGCTGAGTGACACTGATCCTTCTACAGGTGAAATTAAATTCTGAAACACTGAAAATTCAAATTTTTGGTGTGTGGTGGAGAAAAAAACTTTTGTCATCACCTTTGAAAACTTCTCATTCATTTTCTAAAAGAATCCAGGAATTCTATATTTATTCTTATTACATTTCTGTATTCAAATATAACCATAAATAAAATCTTTGACAAATTCTTATGAGAGCCTAGTATGTGATGGGCTTTGAATAAGTAGTCATTAATATTACAAAGGTAAAAATCCTATAATCGTTGCACTTAAACTAAAATGAATTGAACACACTTTTAGCACATGCTGGTCCTAAAAACTAAATTTTCAAGACACATTTGACAGTTGTGACTGCTAAGTTCCACCAATGGGAGTACTGGAAAGAGATTAGAAGGCTAGAGAAAGAAAGATATACTTCCAACAGCAGGAAGCAGGTAACTAATGGAGGGGTTGACTTTAGAACACAGAGTAGCTCCTGCTCAGTGGCAGAAAAGGCACCTATAGCAGCTCAGGGGCTCAAGTGATCATAGGCTCCAGCCTGGCTATATAGCATCCACATTTCTGGATAATCCCCTTCTCCTGGGTGTCTTTAACCCTTCCAGAATTTTATAATTCACTCCCGGTATTAAATCCCATTTTGCTTACTGTATCTAGAAGAAGCCCCATTTCCTAATGCAGATTCACTGATAAGAGAACTATCAGAAGGCACTTTTTAGAATTTGCAGATAAACAGCATGCCATTTCTTGGTTTTAGAAAATTTAGATTATAGCCAGGCATGGTGGTGCACGCTTGTAATCCCAGCATTCGGGAGCTGAGACCAGAGGATCTGGGTTCGCGGCCAGCCTCAGCTACCTAGTGAGGTACTCCGCAACTTAGTGAGACCCAGTTTCAAAATAAAGAATAAAAAAAAAATAGGGCTGGGGATATAGCTCGGAGGTAGAATGCCCCTGAGTTCAATTCCCAGTACCGCAAAAAAAAAGAAAATTTAGATTATAAAGAGTGACTATAGCAGGGTGTGGTGGCACAGGTTTGTAATCCCAGTACTTGGGAGGCTGAGACAGGAGGATCACAGGTTCACGGCTAGCCTCAGCTACTTAGTGAGAGTCTGTTTCAAAATAAAGAATAAAAAATAGGTTTGGGGGTATATCTCAGAGGTAGAACACCCGTGGGTTTAATCCCCAGTACCACACCCCCCAAAAAAGTGTGGCTACATATATATTTTTTTTCCAGTTATTTTTCACTTAAAGCATTTGGGAATCCTTTTACACCCCATTTATCACTTTTTTTTTGCAGCTAAATTCCATTTTATTCCACTGTATTGACAGTATGTAATTTGTTTAAATGATGCTATTTGGGTTCTCAATTTGTTCTTAAAAATGATGTAATAAACTCAATCAGCAGCAGCAGCATTACCCAATATGGCCTACACTGGGTCTGAGAAACTTCCTGGCTGTCTCATTTAATCACTTTTTTAAAGGTATACAAAAATCAACTAATACAAACTACATTAATTACAACTAATACAATGAAGCAGATGGGGAAAGCATTCCACATTCCTGCCCAAGTCAAACACTGGAAAGGAAGATCCTACTGCAGGACCTAAAAGCTAAACTTAAACTGAGGTGACAACTTGCTAAATAAAATATTTACATAGGATCCAGAGACTACCAATATGACAGACAAAATGTCAAAAGACAATAAAAAAATTGCCTGACATATCAAGATTAGGAAAATCACAACTTGAATGAGAAAAGACAACCAAGTAATTCTACTACTGAGATGGATGAGTCAGATGTTGAAATTATCTGACAAGCCGGGCGTGGTGGCGCACGCTTGTAATCCCAGCATTCGGGAGGCTGAGACCGGAGGATCCAGGTTCGAGGCCAGCCTCAGCTACCTAGTGAGGCACTCCACAACTTAGTGAGACTCGGTTTCAAAATAAAGAATAAAAAATAGGGCTGGGGGTATAGCTCGAAGGTAGAAAGCCCCCGAGTTCAATCCCTAGTACCGCCAAAAAAAAAAAAAAAAAAAAAAAAAAATTATCTGACAAGAATTTTTCCTTTTTTGGTACTGGGGATTGAACCCAGAGGCATTCTACCTCTGAGAATACAACCCCAGTCCTATTTTTATTTTTATTTTGAAATAGGGTCTCATTAAGTTGTGGAGGGTCTCATTAATTAGATGAGGCTGTCCTCAAACCTTGATCCTCCTGTCTTACCCTCCCAACCACTGAAATTACAGGCATACATCTCCAAGCCTGGCTATCTGACAAGAATTTTAAAGTAGACATAATAAAAATATCCCAATGAGAAAAAACAGATTCACTTGAAACAACAACAACAAAAATCTTAGCCAGAAAAAAAAGGAAATTAAAGGAAAACTACAATACCAATAGACCAGAAAGGCACAATAGAAGAGTATAGATAAGAGAGGAAAAATATCTGTAAACCTGAGAACAGATCAATAATCTGACAGATCAATAGAATCTGAAAAAGAGAGAAAATAAACTGAAAAAAACAACTGAACAGTCTCAGGGACCTTAGAAACAAAAACAAATGATCTTACATTCAATAATGAAGAAGAAAGAATAAGCATGATGAAAAAGAGAAGGAATGAAGATGGAAGAGTTTTGTTTTTTAAATAATGGCTGAAAACGTCCAAATTTTGTAAAAGACATAAACCTACAAACTTAAGAAATTGAGCAAATCCTAAAAAGGATAAACCTAAAGAAATCTATGCCAAGATGTATCCCAATTGAACTTCTAAAAACTAAAGACGAAGAAAAACATCTTGGAAGCAGCCAGAGGGAACTGACACATTCACTGCAGAAGAACAATTCTAATAGCAATGGATTTCCCATATGGAACCATGGAGGCCCAAAGGAAGCGGCAGAAATACGAACACACATAATAGACCTTCCTTTTCCTCATGAAGTTTATAAGGCAGAGCTGATGATGGGAACAAAAACGATAACACCATAGGATACTCAGGACAATGATATTTCAAAGTGGGGAAGGCAAAGGAATGTGACTGAGAGCAAGGTTTCCACACTTCACTTGCTGAAAGTGTTGATGAAAATAAGAGTGTGACAAGTCACATATGTATATTTTAACACCCAGAACAACCACTAAGAAAACTGTACAAAAAGACACATGCAAGGATACTCTAAGTAGCAGGGCATGGTGGTGCATGCCTGTAATCCCAGTACTTGGGAGGCTGAGACAAGAGGATCGCAGATTTGTGGCCAGCCTCAACAATGTGGGGAGGCCCTCTGCAACTTATTAAGATGCTGTTTCAAAATTAAAAAGTAGAATAGGGCTGGGGTATAGCTCAGAGGTAGAATATTCCTGATCTACTCCAATAAGCCTCAGAAGCAACCTCCCAAAAGGCTCAAACTGGTGTAAGGTAACTTAAGTACATGTCAGTACAAACCCCAGCACTCCTTAAAGGAATACAGTAAAATCCAATGGCCAATGAGGTAAATATACAATAATACAATTGCATTAAGAAGTAAAAATCATACAATATATATTAACACATTAACTTAGTATGGGAGGCAAAGAAAATATAACCTGTTACAAGAAGAAAAACCAAACAATAGTGAAGACCTAGAAGTAGCACAGAAGATAGGATTACAGAATGGAATATTTAAAGAACTACTAGATAAGACGGGGGATAACAGGTTCGAGGACAATCTCAGCAAGTAATGAGGTACTCAGCACCTAGTGAGGCCCTGTTTCAAAATGAAAAATAAAAAGGGCTAGAGGTGTAGTTCAGAGATAGAGTGCCTCAGAGTTCAATCACCAGTACCAAAAAACAACAAAAAAAAGCTACTGGAAATATGCTCAAATATATTCAGTGATGTTGCAGGAAATAGAAAAATGATGAAGAGCGAAATGGAAGATTAAAAACAGACTAACATGGGAGCAAGTTGTTTAGCTCAGTGGTAGAATGCTTGCTTACTCAGGCAGAAGGCCCTGGATTTGATTCTCAGAAGCTGAAAAAAGTCCTAAAATGGAATGTTGAGAAATGAGAAATACAATATCCGAAATGAAAATACACTGAAAAGTATTAACACAAGATTAGATACTATAAGGATAAAAGAACAGTGAACTAGAGATATGGAAGTACATCAAAAAAGACTAAAGAACAGTGAAGAGTATTAGAGACTTGTACGGTGTGAAAAGAGTTCTAGATATGTGGTTGGCATAGGGTAGACAAAAAAAATCTTGAAAGAAATAAGTTCCCAAATTTAATTAAATCTATAATTCCACAATAACAAGAAATCCAATGATATACAAACAAAAGGATTTAAAAGAGTAAAGAAGCCCCCCAATAAAGCAAAGATAAAGAAGATAGTTAATTTAAAAAATTAAAAAACAAAATATTAATAAAATGATAATTGTAAGTCCTTGTCTATCAATAATTACTTTGAATGTAGGGGATTAAATTCTCCCACCCAAAGACAGAGGGGCTGCATAGATTAAAAACAGGAGCTAACTACATGCTTCCCACAGGAGATCCACTTCACCTTTAAGGACACATATAGATTCAGAGTAAAAGGATAGGAAAAGATATTCCATGCAAATAGAACCAAAGGGAAACAGGGGAGCCATATGTAAATCAAATAAAATAGACTATAATCAAACCGTAAGACAAGACAAAGTCATTATATAATGATAAAAGGATTATTCATCAAGAAGACATTACAATTATAAATATATATATGCCTATACATATATAACCAATATCGAAACCCCTAAGTATACAAAGCAAATATTAATAGATCTGAAGAGACAGATAGACTAACATACAATAAGAGAGGGAACTTTAATAGCCCACTTTCAAGAATAGAGAGATCATTCAGACAGCAAATCAATACGGACATGCTAGATTTGAACTACACTTTAGACCAAATGGACCTAAAAGACAAGTGCAGAATAAGCCATCCAAGAGCCGCAGCAGACTCATTCTTCTCAAACACACAAAGAAGACTGCAGGACAGGTCATATGTTAGGCCACAAAACAAGTCTTACAAATTTAAAAGGATTGAATTCATATATCAAGTATCATTTTTTACAACACTGGTATAAAATTAATAACATAGGAGGAATTTCAGAAAGTTCAAAAGTATGTTGAAATTAAAAAATATCTCCAAAATAACCAAAGGAAAAAATAAAATAGAAATTTAAAAATAATTTGAGATAATAGCAAAACTTACGGGATGCAGGAAACCAGTTCTAAGAGGGGAGTTTATAGGAATGGCTCCATTGAAAAGAAAAAGATCTCAAACAACCCATTGTTACACTTCAGGGAACTAATAATAAAGATCAGACCAGAAATAAATGAAATAGAAACTAGAAAAACAATAGACAAGATCAACTAAACAAGGAGTTGATTCTTTGAAAAGATAAAATTGACAAACCTTTAGCCAAACTGAGTAAAAAAATAGAGAAAACCCAAATAAATAAAATCAAAATAAATAAAATCAGATGCAAAGGGAGATAGTACAACTGATAGAACAGAAATACAAAGAATCATAAAAGACTTATCAATAATTATATGTTAAGTTGGATAACACAGAAAAAAATGGATAAATTCCTAGATCCATACAACCTTATAAGAATCATAAAGAGAGAAAATCTAAACAGACTTATAGAAAGAAAATAAGTAAAAGGCATTCAGATTGAAAAGGAAGAAGTTAAACAATGTTGATCAGCACGCCAAATGATTATCCATGTAGAAAATAAGAACTTTGTCAAACATTTATAAGAATTAATAAGTACATTTAGCAAGGTCAGATGATAGCAATACAATAATATTTGGGGGATAATCTTTCAACTTTTTAACCTCTCTTTACACATTACATTAGCATTCATATTACAAGGCATTCCATTCACAAAATATTACTGTTTGATAAAAACTTCACACACATACCCCCAAAAGTCTATACCAGATTCAGTCACTTTACTAAATCATTAAAATAATAAAAGTAATGAAAACATCATAATTCTCTTAAACCAATAATGTCTGAGGCATTCTGGGAAAGATGTTCTCTTACAAGTATAATGTGTCATCAAATCATATTACCAGAAAGTGATCAGATACCCAGTAATCAAGTACCCTCTACTGATGATGACTTTCTGGCCTGATCCATCTGCACTGGCTACACTCATCTTGGAAAACTGCTGAAAGGAACACAGATACTGGGCAGCTGAGGCCTCAGCTATGTATGGGTGAGGGGTTTTCTCAGCAGGCCATGGACAGCTGCATCCCTACAGTAGGAAAAGAAGTTCCTTTCTCCTGACTCTGACATTACTACATGTTGGACTCTCACATCCGCCTGACTTCCTGTGCTCACAGCTGGAGACATTTTATAACTCCTTCCCCATCATCCTCCACAGTGCAACCTCCACCTTCTTTGAGTAGCTCCAAGGCATGCCCCTGAAACAAAAGAGAGGAAGAAAGGGGGCTTTTCCCCTCCCATTTCTGACCAAAGTTCAGAAGCAGTATCTTACAAAATCTCATGCCCTGCAACACCCAGCCACCACTGGGAGCAGAGCTATTTTTGCCATAAAGTAGGCTTTAAAAAGCCTGATAAGCTTCTTCCCAAGTGAATTCTACCACATTTTCACTGACAGAGGCCCCACTGGAGAGAACGTCTCGTGAGTGAGTGCTTTCCTACACACAATTACAGGGGTAAATAATTAGCCTGGGGAAGGGAGGAAGCCAATTCCCAACTAGGAATTAAATCACTACAAACTACAGATCCATTTATGACAGCAAATAACCCTGCCAGAGCAGAATCAACCCAAACCAAAGGTCATGTAGTGTTCGGTAATTACATACATGGAAATTAAGAAATATATATATATGTATACACACACACACACATATTTTTTTTTTAAATCTGGAGCTACAAGTGTTGCTAGTTTCAAGGATTCTTATCTTCAGCTTTCACCTGGAGAGCAGCTGGCTCTTTGGCAGTGAGTAAAGCAACTGGAAGCGGTTTAAGCAAAAATGCTCAAGGGGCAAATGAGAACATAGGTTGCAGAGAACTGGGTGAAGGGTGGGGATGCTGAAAGGAGCTAAGCAGTGTTTCCTTTATTCTTCTCAGCATTTTTAGACCCAAGACAAGCTCTTGAGAACACACACCAAATGCTGAAATCCTTTCTCATCTACCGTCAAAACAAGGGATAAAAAATTGGCATATGCCATCTTGGGAGGAATGAAAATTGGGTCATAAAGTGAGGCCGTGCACCATCAAGTCGCCAGGTTAGGATTTCACAGCCAGTGTCTTGTGACCAGCAGGGTGTGCTGAGCAGACCGTTTCTGTCTCTGGTCACCGCAGTCCAACTATCTGGCCAAGTTTCATCCTGCCACCCACCTGCGCAAATCACTGGCTCAACTGTAAACACATGGTCCAACTTCATCCCTCCAACTGTGTTATGTTTGGCACAGTGCGGTACACTGGGGGCCAGTATGAAAAAGTTCGTGGATTCCACACCCACAATAGCTTCGAACTACTGAGAATCCATTCGCTTGAGCGTGCTTCTGGATAATGTTACTTAGTTCTCTGTATTGAACCCCAGGTTTCACTGCATGAGGGCCTGCATCAGGCACTCATACTCAAGAGTTCCGAACTAGTTTCTGTGCTCCCTCATCCATATCGCCGACAAAAGATGTCTCATTCAGGTCCCTGAGATACCCACTGTTATAAAGAATGATGTCCAGTTATGATACCCATTGCAATAAAGACTGATGTCCTTCTTGCAAAGGCCATCTGTCTGGAATCCCATGGCAGATGACTTCATTCACTGAAGTACAAGACTTTGGGAAATTATAACAACTCAGGGGACAAGGATAACAATTTCTTGCAATGCATGCTAAGTGTTCAGCCTGATGTATTTCTCCAGTAGTTACACCTGGCTTAATCATCCCAGCAGCAACACCCAGCACTTCCCTGGCAAGCCTACATCAAGTTGAATCCCTTCTCCATCTTCAGATGAGAGTAATTTAATTTGGGAAGTAGCTTTAAGAGCCTGTTCACATTCATACCTTCCTAAGGGATGATCAGCATAAGCTGGTTTTCCAATAACTTGGGCCTGGCCTTATTGGCATCAGTGGATAGTGTGGCCTGAGTTTATCGGCTTATCGATAACCTGCTCATGGGTCAGTGTTTATATCACCTTCTACAGTCCAGGAAGATACTTCTCACTGTGCCTTTTCATCTTTTGCTTCGTTATGTAGCAACTTGTGAGTAGCCCAACTTCCTTTAAAACATTCCTGCAAAAATAATTTGCAGCTGGCAATGAGATCAGTTCTTCCTGAATTCATAGAGAAAACTAGTAGAAAAATTATTAATAAAGTTGGGTGTGGGGGCCCACGCTTGTAATCCCAGTACTTGGGAGGCTGACACAGGAGGATCCGGGTTTGCAGCTAACCTCAGCTACTTAGTGAGGTCCCTCACAACTTAGTGAGACCTATTTCAAAATAAAGGTAAAAAAAATGGGGCTGAGGGTGTAACTCAGAGGTAGAACGCCCCTGGGTTCAATCCCCAGTACCATACACACAAAAAAAGAAAAATCTTAATAATTCTGTGAGCAGAAGTATGAGCCCTGGATACCCAGACAGATGCAGGTAGGACGCTGGAGCTTGGCCTCCCTGCCGCAGCCCTCTGTCTCCCACACCCCAGTCTCCTCGGCCTCCAGGATGCCTGCCTGCAGGAGGAGTGCCTCACCGAGGAAGAGCAATACAATATTTAAAAATTAAGTTTTGTTTACTAGAAATCAACTATTTCTTACTCTTGTTTTTTATTTTTACTTTTATACTTGTATTGGTGTGTTAGAGTCTCACATTGTAATGTAGTTCACAGGGATAGTGAGAACACCACGATTCTCACCGCAGTTGCTGAGAATACCACTTTAATAACATAATCATATGAAATGTTTTTCCCCTCTACAGACTTGAATCCTCACAGGCTTCTTAAAAACAAATTGACAAGCCAGTTGTTAAGTTTTAAATTTTCATGTACCAAGGTAATTGGATGGGAAAAGGAAAATCTTCTCAATAAATGGTGCTGGGACAAGTGAATGTTAAAGAGGAGAGAGAAAGAGAATAGTGTAAAAGGATGGGGTGGGGGTGGGGAGGAAGAGGAGGGAAATGGAAGGCTTGAGGAAGGAAACACATCCAATAATGTTATGTTCATATATAAACATGTATGAACTGTTCATATACCATGTCAACATGTATATGAAAATATGTATTTGAATATATAAACCATTAATACAACAATCTAACATGTGCAAGGAGGGAATGAGGAGCCAGGGAATCCAGAAGGAAAGTACAAAGTAATGTGTACATATACAATGTATCACTTTGAATCTCCCCATACTGTATAATTACAATGCACTAACAAGATTATTTTAAAAAAGATGCTGAACCATGAAAAAATTAATCTCAGACCTTATTCCATACCACATGTGAAAATTAGCTCAAATTACAAAACATATATTAGAAAACATAAAAGAAAAATCCTTCTGAGTTTAAGCTTGGTTATCCATATGCAGAAAAATGGAAATAACCCCCATTTTCTCATCCTGCACAAGAGTCAATTCAAGATGGATCAAAGACCTGGAAATTGGACCAGAGACCTTGCAGATACTTGAAGATGGCATACAACCAACACTCCAACATACAGGAATGAGTAAAAACTTCCTCAACAATACCCTAAAGGCACAAGAAATTAAAATGAGGATCAATACATGGAATTGCATTAAACTGAGTTTTTGCGCAGCAAAGAAAACTATCAAGAACCTCAACAGAGAGCCTGCAGAATGGGAGAAAATTTTTGCCAGCTACTCCTCTAAGAGAGGACTAATATCTTGAATATACAGAGAAATCAAGAAACTCACCGCCAAAAATACAAATAACCTAATAAAAAAATGGGCAGGTGAACTAAATAGACACTTCACAAAAGAAGAAATATAAATGGCAAATAAGAGTATAAAAAATGTTCAACATCCTTAGCAGAGAGATGCAAATCAAAACTACCTTGAGATTTCACCTAACCCCAACTAGAATGGCAATCATTAAAAATACAAACAACAACAAATGCTTGTGAGGATGTGAAGAAGTAGGAACCCTAACACACTGCTGAGGGGATTGCAAATTAGAGCAACCACTTTGTAAAACAGTGTGGAGGATCCTGACAAATGGGAATGAACCTACCATATGATCCAGCAATACCACTTCTGGGTATCTACCCAAAAGAATGGAAACCAAACTACCAGACTAGTGCATGTACATCTATGTTTATAGCTGCACAATTCACAATCAACAAACTATGGATGAATGGATTACAAAACTATGGGATATGTACACAATGGAATTTTAATCAGCCATAAAGAACAAAATCATGTCATTTGCAGGGAAATGGATGAAACTGGAAAACATTATGCTAAGTGAGATTAGTCAGTCACAAAAAGTTGGATGTTCTCCCTAAAATGCAGTAACTAGCAAGAAAATGGGACATAGGAGGGACTGCAGACAAAGGAGAAGAAACAAAACTATGGGATATGTACACAATGGAATTTTACTCAGTCATAAAGAAAAACAAAATCATGTTATTTGCAGGGAAATGGATGTAACTGGAAAACATTATGTTAACTGAGATTAGCCAGTCACAAAGAGTAAAGAAGCATATGTTCTCCCTAATATGCGGATGCTAAGGAGAAGATGGGGCATTGGAGGGTCTCCAGATGAAAAAGGAGAGACCCTCGATAAGCAAAGAAGTTGATTTAACCGAAGGGGATGGATGGGGTGGGGGGGGGCATCCTAAGGCACATGATGTACTTACACAACTATATCAAGGTCAGTCACTGAACTGAACCTGAGAGGGAGGGAGGGCGAGGGAGCCGGGTGGGAATTGGGGAAGGGGTCAAATGAGAAATGTGTGCAAATATGTCGTTATCAATTTGTACCTAACAAAGATGTTTGCTTACAATGCACGAATTATTACAATTTAAAAAATTAATTATATGCAGAAAAGGAAAAAAAAAGAAGGCGAGCTAACTGAGGGAAATGGGTAGGGGGAAGACAGAAATACCTCAATGAACATGATATATATACACAAACTTATCAAAGTCAATCACTGTGCTGAGCATGGGAAGGAAGAGAGGGGGGAGAGAATAGGGTAGGTCCTCGGGAAGGGCACAATGAGTGCCGTGTGCATGTATGCCTCTATCACCTTGAACTTCATCAGATGTATGACTACAATGCACCAATAAAAAAAGAACACAAAAAACATAGATATAAAAAATAAACAATTATATGTCATCAAAATTTAAAGCCGGGCGTGGTGGTGCACGCTTGTAATCCCAGCATTCGGGAGGCTGAGACCGGAGGATCCGGGTTCGCGGCCAGCCTCAGTTATCTAGTGAGGCACTCCACAACTTAGTGACACCCAGTTTCAAAATAAATAATAAAAAAATAGGGCTGGGGGTATAGCTCGGAGGTAGAATGCCCCTGAGTTCAATCCCCAGTACCGCAAAAAAAAAAAAAAAATTTAAAACTTCTTTGTTTTAAAGAATATGAAAAAACATCCCACAAACTGGAATATTTTCAAAGCATATGCAGAATAAAGGACTTATATTCAGAATATATAAAGGACTCTTACAACTCTATAATAATTCAAATAACTAGATTTTTTAATGGAGAAAAAAAGTTGTATCTTCACCTAATAAGATATCCAAGTATTATATGCTGAAATAAAAAGATGCTTGACATCATTAATCATCAGAAAAGTACAAATAAAAAGCATAATAAGATAGTATTACAATCCCAACAGAACTGATGAAAAAACTAACGGTGCCCAGTGTTGGTGAGGATGTGAAGTAGTAGAAATTTTCACACCCTGCTGGTGGCTTGTAAATGGTATTACTGCTTTGATAAACAGCTTGGAATCTTCTTACAGTTAAGTTCATAATTACTCAACAACTCAGCAATCCCACTGTTTAGTATGTATACAGAGACTTTAAAAAACATACATTCACAGAAAGACTTGTGTATGAATATTTATGAGTTTTATTCACAAGACCTAAACTAGACCCAAATTCCCACTTAACTGCCAAATGCACAAATTGTTTTAGCTATACAATGGAATATTCTACTCAAGAATAAAAAGAGGCATTCTACTGAAACAGAAAAATGTGGATGAATCTCAAAATTATTGGGCTAAGTAATAGAAGACATATAGTACCACATATTAGCCAGGTGCATGCCCGTAATCCCAGTACTTAAGAGGCTGAAACAGGAAGATCTAGGTTTGAAGCCACAGTAACTTAGCAAGACCCTGTTTCAAAGTAAATAATAATAATAATAATAATAATAATAATAATAATAATAATAATAATAATAAAAGTAGGGATGAAGGTATAGCTCAAAGGCAGGAACGCCCTTGGGTTCAATCCCTAGTACCGTGTACCACACACAAACACACAAAGACCACATACTATGATTCCATCTATCTGAAATTCTAAATGAGGCAGAAGTATAGTGACATAAAACAGGCCAGCAGTCCCCTGAGGCTGGAGAATCACAGAAGAATGACTGCAGAGACGCATGGGTGGATGGACTTGGAGGGATGCTGGAAATGTTCTCTTGCACCATCTTGATTGATGTGGTATTTACACAACTCTTTACATTTGCCAAAGCTCAAGTTGTACTCTTACGATGTGTGTTCACATGCATGCATCTGTATTTGCTTCTGACAAGCAAATCTGCTTTTCTCGGTCTCCCTCATCTTCCTACGTACATATTCATTCTGCCAGTTGCTCAGCAAATACCTTCAACATATCCTTGACGCCTCTCTCACATTCCTCCTATAATCTCTATGCCAATTATCTTATCTATATTTCCAAAACAGACCAAGAATCCAAACACTTCTTACCAACTCCTCTGCTAATACACCATATTCCAAATTACTGACAAACAAAAATGCACAATACAAGAGATTTTTATTTAATTCCTTATTTAATGATTTTTGGTACAGACTGCTAAAGACACCCTGTGATTCTAATAAAGCACGAACTAAGGTTCTCGGCCACTTGGCTAAGATCAAGTGTAGCATCTGTATTTAAAGTTTAAAGCATCTATACTGCTCCCTTGATGAAGCTGATGAGATGCTTAAGCCAGGTAAGATCTGGCCTGTAGGCACACAGGAACCTTCCACTGAGCAGTCTCCTCGTATTTTTCTCTCAAGTCATTCTCAGACTTCCTTGGAAGCCCGCCCTGCTCTCGCCAGAAAGCCTCGTTGTGTGAATGAGAACCCTTCATCCCGTTGATGGAAGTACATCATCATCACTGTCAACACCCAAACCACTTTTAGGAAGGGAGGGAGGTCCATTTTGTCCACATGAGATGACCATAATATGTCAGATCATAATAGCCTTTACAGGAAAAACATCACCAACAACAAAGAAGATCACTACATATTGATTAAAAAATCAATATTCCAGAAAAGTAACAGGGGTTCAAAATAAATACAGCAAAAAATAGGCACATTGGAAGAAAAAATTAACAAAATCAACATCATCATGGAAAATTGGATATGTCTTTGGCAGCAGTGGACAGAATGCAGGGAAATTATTAGTAAAAATCTAAAAGACACAGCAATGAGCTAAACTTAATAGACCAATATATTATGCTATTTTGGACAAAAGGTCTAGCATTTTCTTAAAAAGTTATGCATCTTCTTTCTGACCCATCATTAGACAAGAGTAACAAGACCATGTCTCTAAGTAGACTTGTACAAGAATATTCATAGCAGCAATATTCATATTAGCCTAAAATTGTAAACAGCCCAGTTGTCCATCAAACTGTAAAACACTGGAATGTGTAATACATTGCAACATATTGGACTAATACTCAACAATAACAGGAACAAATTACTAATACACACAGTATATAAATCTCAAAAGCATCATGGTAACAGAAGCCTTACACAAAAAGAGTGCATAATGTATTATTTATATGAGATTCTAGAAAGGTAAAACTATTTCATGAAGAAAAAAATCAAGAATTGGGACAAGAATGGGATAAGAAGGGCCATGAAATCTTCCCCAGGTGACAATAAATGTTCTATGTCATTATAGGAATTTGGATCTCACAGTTGTACATACTTGTCAAAATTCATTCCATTGTATGTAACTTTTACATTAAAATGTGCACATACAAGCCGGGCGTGGTGGCGCACGCTTGTAATCCCAGCATTCGGGAGGCTGAGACCAGAGGATCCAGGTTCGCGGCCAGCCTCAGCTACCTAGTGAGGCACTCTGCAACTTAGTGAGACTCGGTTTCAAAATAAAGAATAAAAAATGGGGCTGGGGGTATAGCTTGGAGGTAGAATGCCCCTGAGTTCAATCCCCAGTACCGCAAAAAAAAAAAAAAAAAAAAAAATGTGCACATACAGTTGTAGTTATTAATAGGCACACTATTGTGTTTAGAGGGCAAATGTACTCATGTTTGCAACCTTCTTTAAAGTGCATAAAAAAATTGATAGGGAGGTGGGTAGGGTATGTGAAAAAGCATAGGTCAGTCATAGAATGTAAATAATAAGTATATGAGAATTCACTGCAGTTATTTCAACTTTTATGAATTATTTTAAAAGGTAGGCAAAAGATTTTAAAATGGCCTGGTGTGGTGGCACACCCTTGAAATCCCAGTACTTGGGAGGCTGAGATAGGAGGATCCAGGTTCACAGCCAGCCTCAGCTACTTAGTGAGGCCCTCTGCAACTTAGTGAGACCATGTTTCAAAATAAAGAATAAAAAATAGGGCTAGGGGTATAGCTCAGAGGTGGAATGTCCCTGTATCAATCCCCAGTACCACAAAAAAAAAAAAAAAAAGATTTGAAAATGTATTTCTCCCATACTCATTAAGGAAATGCAAATCAAAACCACAATGAGGTACTGCTTCATACCCAATAGGATGGCTAGAATAGAAAGTCAGGTAATAACAAATATTGGCAAAGACTTAGAAAAATTATAACTTTCATACACTGCTGGTGGGGATGTAAACTAATAAATTCACTTTGGAAAACAGCCTGCATGAATTTTTAAATTTTTCCTAATAATTTGGGGTGAGAAATAGACTACAGAAGACATTCTCTCACCATAGTCCAGAAGCTCGCCACCCAAAACAACCAAAAACAAACCCTAAGAAACCCTATATTTGAAAATTTCAAACTACACTTCTTAGACTGAGATTACTGTGTAATTTTAGGAATACTTTGGACTAAGGGCTAGGGACATAACTCAGTGATAGAACACTTGCCTAGCATAGCATATGCAAAGCCATGAATTAATCTCCAATAGCAAAAAAAAAAAAACAAAGAACATGTTCAACTAAGTAACAATCAACATACTATACCAAATTATATAGATTACAATTATATCCATGTTTACATTTTTATAACAGCTTTAAATGCATATATTTATAAAACATTAAAAATAAAATCTGAAAGACAATGAAATATTAACAAAGAAGGAGGAAAGGAAGGATAAAATAAAACTTTTTATAAAGATATAATAAAAGGATTAAACAATAGACAAAAGTTGGCAAGTTTAAAAATATTAAGATTCATAATCTTCTGAGAGTGTGCTCAAGACAACATACTAAGTTTAGTTCATTGCTTGTGTTTTTTAAATCTTTTATATCCTTACTGATAATCTGTTTGTTCTGTCAACCCCTGGGAAAGACACATTAAATTTTCCACAGACCTGGTATCCAATATTAGGGATATATAAGGGGACATGACTAATAAATATCTTTAAATTCACTAAAAGTATTATGAAGCACTTTTTATAAACATATTTGAACACACTTAAATAAGTTCTGTAAAATATTAAATTCTCGAATCTGACAAGAAGAGAGAAAAACTTTAGTGGTTCTATAACTATCAGATACATTACAGTGTTTTTGTTTGTTTCATTTTGGGTTTTGGTACTGGGAATTAAATCCAGGAGCATTCTACCTCTGAGCTACACCCCCAATCCTTTTTATTTATTTATTTTTTTTTTAAACAGGGTCTCACTAAGTTGCTGAGGGTTTCGCTAAATTGCTGAGGCTGGCCTCAAATCTATAATCCTCCTGTCTCTTCCTCCCAAATACTAAGATTCTAAGTGTGTGCCACCACACCCAGCTAAAATTGGGATTTTCAAAACCTTGCCACAAAGAAATGTCCAGGCCCAAATGGCTTAACCAACAACTTCTACCAAACACTTCTGAAAAAATCAAAGACCACAAAAAGTCTTTCAGACATTGAAAACAGAATCCTACTTATATAATAGGCAACAGAGTTAGCAAAATAAAAACTATTCTGGAAGAGGTCATGGTTTTACCCACAAATTGTTCAATCGATTTAAATATATACATATTTATATAAATTATTTAATATCAGGAAGTATCTAGTCATATTCAATTTCTAATCACTTTATAAGCTTTTTTTCTTTAAGTTTGTTAGAGTTAGGACCTAAATGAGATCCACATATTGACAAATATCTGATAAGTCTCTTGAATGTCTTAATTTATAGATTCATATTCATATTCTCTTATTGCTAGTGAATGTTTTCTCTTTCTCTCTTATTGCTAGTCAATATTTTTTTTTTTTTTTTTTTTTTTTTTTTTTTTTTTTTTTTTTTTTTTTTTTTTTTTTTTTTTTTTTTGCGGTACTAGGGATTGAACTCGGGGGCTTTCTACCTTCGAGCTATACCCCCAGCCCTATTTTTTATTCTTTATTTTGAAACCGGGTCTCACTAAGTTGTGGAGTGCCTCACTAGGTAGCTGAGGCTGGCTTCGAACCTGGATCCTCCGGTCTCAGCCTCCCGAATGCTGGGATTACAAGCGTGCGCCACCACGCCCGGCTGCTAGTCAATATTTTTTGACCAGGGTTCTGCTAGTCAATTTTTTTTGTTAAATCCAAGAATAACAACAAAGAACTTGTGCTTATTAAAACACCACTAGCCCAATAAGGAAAGGAACTAACTATATATTTAGATATTAGAACTAAAATTCAAGCAACTATGGGCTGAAACTATTTTAATGGTAAATGTCAAATCCTTTATTTAGATTTCAACACTAACTACACAAGTACAGGACAGAATGTACCTTGATTCACCACAGTTATTTAAAAATCTAATGAACTAAGTAAGATATTTTGCTATTAAGCAAAAGAATAAAATTAGGATAAAACAAATTTAGATGGCATTAATAATATTCACCAAACATTATGTCTAAAATAAGGTATTGATCTCATATTAAATAACATGTTCTGCTAAGCTATGAGAATTGAATGCTTTATTACAAAATATAATTCTTTTGCCCATAGAGGGAAATAAAGATGACTCAACTAAGATAATGTTCATCATATATATGACACATAATATATATCTGTATATATGTTACATATATAAATTTTTGGCACTTCTGAGGATCAAACAGGGCCTTGTGCATGTTAGGCAAGCATTCTACTAATGATCTACACCCCTATCCACAATTTTACAGTCTAATTTGTCACTTACTAGCTGGATCATCATTGGCCAGTTCTGTGAAACATCTGTGCTCAGTTCCCTTATCTGTACAAAGGTCTAAAAAGAGCATACACATATCTGCATGGTCACTGTGAGAATTAAATGAGATGTTAAAGTGCTTGTAACAGCTGACACAAACTAAGTGCTCAACAAATGTTAGCTACTGCTATTAGTATTATTGTTATAAAATTCCTTAAACCATTAATTGGTGTTAATGGTTAAAGCATTGTCGAAAGGATATGGAATGGAAGCCCTGTCATGTTAAGACTGAAGGAACTAAGAGTGTTCGCCTAAACAACGGAAGATGGTGGAAAATCAGATATTTCAGAATGTGAAGAGTGGTAATACTGCCTGAGTACAGCTTTACATAAGCATGAAAAGAAAAAGAAATACAAATTACAGGGAGTGAATATTTCTTCTAGTTTAAGTCAAATTTTTTAAACATATAAACTAATAGAACGGTTGTCCTTTAAGGCATTGATAGCTCCATCATGAAAGTTAAGCAGAGATAAAAGACCAGAATTTTCTGAATCTTGAACGTGCTGAAACTTTTTAATACAGCCAATGCATATTTTCAAGTATATGTATAATTAAGCAGTTTTAAAACAATATGACTTAATAATTTCACCTACCAAAACTAAAGTGTTCTTACTGTGGCATTTTCTGAAAGACTTAACATAAAAACATATATGATTTCAACAGAGGCCTTTGTCATGTAGACAAAGCGATTTATTAAAATAATGTTTTACTCAATATGTTGAAACTGTTTAACTTCCTAATTCTGAAACATTCTATTCTAAATGAAACTAACTTTACCACAAATGTTAAGCCTAATTTGTTTTGTGAAGCTGAGGATCAATTTCTAAGCCTAATTTAAGCAAAATAAAATGATTCCTGCTACTGAATTATTTTTTGAATTGGAAACATCTTCTACTAAAAATTCCTAATTCCCACTTAATGTATCTATTTAAAGGTCTGTATTTTCAGACACCAATTTGCTAAAAAAATCAATGCCCAATTCACACTTAGATTTAGCACAGAATATTTAAAAATATGTGACATTCAGAGCTTAAGAGAAGTCACATACCATGGCTACATTTTACAAAGAAAAATACCTTTCTATGTACATTATATGTCAATCAAAATAAAAATTTTTTAAAATCTAATGATTTTAAATCAAGTGGAAAGAAGTTAATATAAAATGGCATTAATAATGGCTTCATACATACACCTCCCAAATTCTAAAGGCATGAAAAATACTAAAGCAAAACATTAATATTATATTCACCTTGAGACTCACATTGAGATTCTTAGAAAGTTTATGAGGTATTGCTAACCTAAAGTGAAATAAATTTCCCTCAGGACTAACCCAGAAGAGCTTTATGGTCCAAGTTAGTAAAACCATCCACACAATTCCCTCTGAGATTTATAGATTCTCTCAAAGCCATATTTCTAAGTATAGCAAAAAAGGACAAACTGACATTTCCTTTACTGCCATATCAAGTTCACAGGAATTCTTATAATCTTTAGTGAAATATATATATTCTATGTAACTAAATAGGAGAAACACATTCACTTCTTCAAATCTATTTGTAAATTTTTGCAAATAACTTCAAAGGTATGCGTAAGTTGAAAGAGTAGCCAAAGAACTTCAATATAGCTGTCATTTAAATCCATTAATGTTAATATTTTGTCCCATTTTTTTTATCCTTGGTATGCATCCATCCCTCTCTCTCTCTCTCTCCCTCCCTCCCACTTTCCCTCCCGTGTCTCTCCCTCCCCTTCCTTCCCTCCCTCCCCCTTTCCCTCCCGTGTGTGTGTGTGTGTGTGTGTGTGTGTGTGTGTCTCTCTCTCTCTCTCACACACACACACACACACACACACATCATTCCCATTACTCTCACATATTTCAGTGTGTATTTCTTAAGAACAAGCACCTTCTTTTTACATGACCACATGACAGGTGTCAGCTTCAAGAAATTTAACATTTAATGCAATGCTTAATTTCTGAATTGAGCTAACAGTATCCTTCCTAGAATTTCTTTCTCCAGTATAAAATCCAGTCTGAAATCACTCATTGTCACCTGTAAGTTGTACACATGTCAGAATTCTCGTCTTGTTTTTTTAGCCTCCTTTAATCTGGAACACTTTTTCAGCCTTTCTTTGTCTCCTAAGACATTGACATTTTTTTGAAGAGGAAAGCCCTCCCGCTTCTTCAAATACAATGTTCTTCATTTGACATTTGTCTGGTATTTCTTCATGATTTGATTCAGGATAGACCTTACCAGGCCGAATACTATCAGCCAGGGGTCAGTAACCTGTGAATCATGTGTCAAATCTAGCCTGCCACTCACTTGTGTGAGGGAAAAAAAATATTGTCACCAACTATGACCTTTCCTACACTTTCATCATGACTCTTCTAACAGGTGTGAAGTAATATCTCATTGTGGTTTTCATTTTCATTGCCCTGATGATCTTAAATATTTGTTCATGTTTCTTGCCCATTTGTACGTGTTCTTTTGAGAAATGTCTATTCAGGTCCTCTGAGTACTTTTTAATCCACTTGTTTTCTTCCTATTAAGTTGTTTGGGGACCTTATCAATTTTGGATCTTGACTCTCCTCAGGTGTGCGGCTTGCAGGTATTTCACCATTCTGTGGGTTTTCTTCCCATTGTTGGCACTCAGGCAGATTCCATTCATTTAGACATTGTATATACGTACAGCTTGCTTTCATACTCTAATGGCAGACTGAGTAAATAAAGCAGTGACTATAAAGTCCAGAAAGTCGACAATGTTTACTATCTAGAACTTTATAAAAATAAGTCTGCAGAGGCCCATTACAAATGACGTTTCTTTCTGTCAGTATCATATCCTGAGGCATAGTGTCTAGGTCCCTGTAGTTTGTAATGTTAGTTTTGATAACCCAGATAAGGTATTAATGTTTCTCAACTATGTAGTTATAATTTTCCTTTGTACCTTATAAACAGTCTGTAGGGAAGACAATTAAATACTATGCACAACTCATCAAAAACCCACCTCTACCTCCATACAGTGAGTGGCATCCAGTGATGATTCTTTTCCAGGAAGATTATTGCAAAATGATGGTTTTTCAACTCTAGCAATGCCAGCAGACATTTTATTAAAACAGTAACAACAACAAAAAAGGTTTCTCTTATCCTCTATTTGTGTCTATTATCCATGTAAGCTTTTGGATTCTCTCATTTTTAACAGTCCACAATTTATTATTTTCCTATATTATTTTGAAACTCATATTGTCCAAGATTTTACCACTAGGATCCCCTTCAAGCTGACTCTTCTGGTCTTTTGACATGACCCATTACTTCCTTGAGCATGTCCTTAATTTGAAGATACCCCAGGATTGTCTTTATTTTCCCCACTACAGCCCTAGAGTTAGCAATTTCTCCAAAGAGCCATAGAATCAGCAATTTCACCAGACCTGGGAATGTGGGTCTCTCTGTACTCGCTGTTACTGGGGTGTCTTAGCCATTGGGCCCTTTTCAGAAGAATCTATATCTACATCTACTTATTTATTTATCTAATCACAAACTCATCCTGATATTCTCAATTCCAACCCATCCAGGAAGGATTCTGCCTTGCTTTGCCCACGTCACATCTGTCTCTTACATCTTCCACACTGAGAACCTCAATACCCAACACTGATGTGTTTACTCATTTTTCTTCAGTCTAATGATATACCTAAAATAATTTCAGGATTGCTCCACCAAAACCTGCAAAAGACAAGCCTAGAAGATTTGTTTGCAGTTCTTACATCTACACATAGATCAAGAGCCCACAGCCAAATACTAAATGTCACCTGGATTATTCTTTTCTCCCCCTTTCAGCATCATTATGTCATTCATCTGAAACATACTTTGGTTTTAGGGTCTTTTCTTCTTTTCCTTATTTTAATTTTTAACATGTAAATGATCAAAATGCTTCTAAAAATCAATACGGCTTCTAAAAGTCAAACTATTCTTCAGTGTAAATTGAGGAAAACACTTTTATCTCCTGTCCTTTTCACATTCTCTGCTACCCCTTATAAGTAACAATAATAAATTATCCTTGCTATGGTCTTTTTTGCTCAAAAAAGCAGACATAAGTATACTCTATTTCCTTTACACAAATCATAGTAAATTTAATGTGCTATTTTGAACTAGACATAGTGGGCATCCTTGTTTTGATCTTGACCCTAATAGAAATACTTGTTTTCCTCCGCCCTGCCTCCCCTTCTGAACTATATTAGGATGTGAGACTATAATGTACCAATAAAAGTATACATGAAACAAATAAAAATAAACGAATTATTTCCTCATTAAGTATAAAATGCTAGCTTTGGAATTAAAACATAAATACTTATTGTGTTCAAAGAGCAGCCATCCTTCCCTATTTTTTCAGGAGTATCTACTAGGAATAGAATTGTTAACACCCATGGAGATAGTCATGATTTTTCTTTTTCAACCTACTTAACAGTGAATTTTATAAACATATTTCAAATTAACTCTCATTGGATTTCAGTTGTATATCCAATCAAGGTATACTCTTTTCTTAGTGGGTATTACAGTGTTCATTTGAATTTATTTAGGATCTTGTGTTTATATTTAATAGGAAAAGGGTTTATTTTCAATCATATAGTTCTATAATTTTCTATTTGGGGGCTGATTTTATTGTGTTTAGGTGGCAGTACTATTCTTGCTTTATAAAATAAATCTGGAAATTTTCCTTCCATGTTTACTCTCTAAAACACTGCATAGCTTTGGGACTATGTTGCCATTAAAGGTTGCTAAACTGTGCCTGTAATATCATCTAGGCCTGGTGCTTCCTCTACTTTTTCTAAGGAAATTGCTCTACAAAAACTATCTCTGGCTTAAAATTTGAAAAATTATTTTAAGAAATGATCCATTTCTTCTAAAATTTTCAAGTTTATCTACACAGGTGTACAAAATAGCCCTTTTAGAAAATATCCTTGCTATCAATATTATTCCCCCTTGTTACCTTATTGTAGAATTCTCTCCTTTCTTGACTTAATGAGCTTGTCTATTTTATTTTTTCAAAAAAACTGAATCACCATTTACTAAATTGATCTATTATTTTTCTGTTCTTACATCATTAATTACAGCCTTTATTTTTATTGCCTTCATAGTAGTTTTACTTGTTTAGTGGCATTTATTTTCATTAATAAAAATACAGTATTTTAACTGCCTTAATCATATGTAATATTCTTAAATGTATTTTGTCATTATCTTTCAAAAGTTCTATAATATATGCTTGTATTTCTCCTTTCACCAAATAGAAAGGTTTTATTTAAAATTGAGGTAGTTTCAATTTTTGAAAATTAATGTTTTCTTTGCATCTTAATAGCTCATCAATTTTTGTGTTTTCCATAAAATATCACAACCCTGTTTTATTGTAATCATTTTCCTAATAAGACAGTCTTTTTCCATTCCTTCATTTTTATCCTTTCTGATTCAGTATGTCTTCAATGTCTCCTGTCTGCAAAGCATAGAGTTGGGTTTTGCTTGATCAACTGATTTGAGGATGTTTTCTTTTAATGAGCAAGTTCATTCCATTCACATGTACTAACACTATGAATCCCAATTTTGTCACATTATTTTATAATTACTTGTGTAATATTTTTTGTTTGTTTTTTCCACTAAAGGTCTTCTTTGTTTCAGAAAAAAATCCTATCTTTATTCTAGCAGTTTCTTTTGTGCTTATACATTGCATCATGCCCTCAATTCTCCTTTTTCTTACTTTACTATCTAGCCAGGAACAGCAGTAATCAGCATTTATCACAGTTCAAAGAGTCCTTTATGTTATCAGGTCACGTTACAAATAACTTGCAGAAGAAAAGGCATAAGTGAAAAACTACTTTGTACCATTCCAATAAGAATTGAAATATAGAAAACTCTTTATATCACATAAATGTTGGGGCATAAACATGATAAAAGAGAAAAAACACATTGCTTTCTCATCAAATTTTTTAGTTTGAAAAATTCATTTAACATATCATTTTCTGAAGGTTAACATTCTCAGATTTAAAATAAATGATCAATTTCACTATCATTAGGATTTAGAGTTTTTTATCTGTCTCTGCATTCATCTTATTTTTCTAATAACTGAAAAATATCCCAATATCCCAATTTTTTTATCATTATGAGCAAAAAATTAAAAATTCTAAATTATCAAATATAATCAAAGGAAGCTAAAGGCAGGCTACAGTGATGGTAACTCTGGTCTTCTTTTATGCCTTCTTCAAAGGTTATAAAGTACTTTGGGCACTGCAAGAAGAAAACAGAAAGATGACTATTTTATTGTGGCTGCATCTTTCTAAGCAATCTCTATTTTCTTGTTCATTTAAATTTCTTAGCATAGTTTGGGATAACTGATTACTAACAAATTAATTCCTAGAGATATTAAATAGCAAAATACTTCAAAGTATAGGAAAATTATTACCCTAAAATCCCACTGTATGTCTTAGATTTATAAAAGTATCTATCAAACTCCTCTGGTTATTACAGACAAATCATTTTAAATTTTTTAAATAAGTAAATATTCTCCTTGTTCTTTGGAAGACTTCCAAGAATGAATGAAATGACAGTCATCACAAATATATCTGCTCAGAAAAGAAACTAAACAATTAAAATTGGGTCTAAGAGACCCTTCTGGTATACCAAAAGTTAAATAGCAGACTTTGAATCCTACTTATTACCTATACAACCACCAACATTTTTCTTTTACTTTCCTCTTTTCCCTTCTCCCATTGTTAGTTGCATTCTTTTGACTTGGAAAGAACCTATAGCTTTTGTGTACTAGTCATCTGCCCATATTTCCACCTTGGTTTTAGTTCTAGTTCCAAAACTAAATACATAAAATGTTCTCCATTAGTCTTCTACCTGAAATGTTCCTGTGCATCTTTTCACTGGATGAAACTCTTCTCTAGGACAGGGTTTGGCAAAGTACAATCCACAAATCCAGCTGACCAACTGTTTTTGTAAATCGAATTTTATTGGAAACATACCAACTGCTATATGCATATATGTCTATATCATTTTGAATCTCACTAAGATGTATAATTACAATACACCAATAAAAGTATAAAATATTTCATTGAAACATGGCCATATTCATTTATGTCTTTTATATGACTGACTGTATCCAGTTTCAGTGGCAGAACTGAGTAATGGCAATGGAATTAACAGAACTGAGTAGGCTACAAAGCCCAAAATATTACTATTTAGACTTTTTAAAAAGTTGTGAAACTAGCTTATTTCTCAGGTAAGGACACATACATTCATTATTTCTGAGTCTTTATATAGTTTTACATTGTTTTTCTACAGCCTTGCCACCTAAAGTATAGTTTGGCAAAATATGAAATCCTTGGCCTACACGTTTTCCTTGAGTTTCTTAAAAAATTGATTCCATAGTTGTCTTGATTTGTATGATGCTTTTGAGAAATCTGATATTAGTCTAAATCTCTTGCTCTTATAAGATACTTCATCTTTCTACCAGAAGATCCTAAGGATTTTCCTTCTTTATCTCTTTAAATACGATAGTTTTATCAGGTTATGTCTCAAAATTGGTACTGAATTTTACCAAGTTCCAAACCTAAAAGCTCATAAACAGGAAAATGAATAAATGAATTGTGGTAGAGCCATACAATTAATAAAATACAGTAATGCACAGGAATTCACTGCATCAATAATGACTTGGATGAATCTTGGCAATATCGTGGTAAATGAAATCAAAGAAGCATCAGGAAATGGTATAAAATATGATTTGATTTTTATGAAAGTCAAAAACAAACAAAATAATATATAGATACACATATATGATAAAGCTACTTTTAAAAATAAATACATAATAAGAAAATCCAAATTTCAAAAGAGTAGATAGGCAAAAAAATAAAAGTCCAGCAATTTTTTTAGTGAACATACTTTAAAGAGAAGCCTCAAAGGAATACAATAAATGATAATTATGTTTCTTTAAATGTCCTCCTATCAAATATAATTTTGAAGGGTTTTACTAGGAAGACATGATCTAGTACTTCTGTTAGAGCATAATAACCCAACAGAGTTGAGTTGGAATAAATGTAAAAAATTAAAAGAATATCCAACACATGTTTTTTAGAAAGGAATATGTAAGCAAATGAGAGAGCTGTTTATAAAATATTAAAATAGGTAATACTCTTGATATATGTTAAGAAATATATCAATCTTGAATATTAAAATAAAATACAATACAAAAGATGGCCATATGCTATTAAAATAAAAAATTTCAAGAATAAGAGTAGAAGAAATAGACTAAAGGGCCTACCTCTGAGCTATTCCACAAGGTTTGTATTTCTTTCTGCTGACATTTTTTTCTCTATATGTTATAGATGAAATATTCTCACAAGACACTTCTCCTTCCCAACTTATAGGAAAAGTATACATGAAGGTACAGTTAGGTAAAAAGTTGTACTTGAATCACTTAAGAGCCAATAGTAGCTGTATTAGCTAGGGTGTTCAAAGGAAAAAGATAATACTCTCAAAATAGGTAACTGTAATGAGCTGCAAAAAGGGTATTTATAATGGTGTGGCCAGGGCGTCACAGCAGAGAGTTTACCACTTCTTGGCATTAAAAAGGCAAAAGGAAGGAGTGACTTCCAGAGCTCAGAGTATAATTATAGAGAGAAAGACACCTGACAGTTCAGCCTTAGTAGAATACCCAACTGACCCGAGATGGCACAGAAGGAAGGGAACTGGAGGAACAAAACACCGCAGCCCCACTCATCTCCACGCTCAGCTCTTCTGCTGGCGCCTCCAGTGGCCCATGCCAACGGGAAGCCAGGAGAGGGTCAGAAGAGTGCAAGATGAGTCTAGAGGAATGAATGACTATCAAGAAAATGATTACATGAATCACTACTAGAAAGTGATTTGACTAATATAATACCAAAAAATAAATCAAGAAATACATAGATTTACTTTTAAGGAATATGTGCTAAAAACCCTATTCATTCATCCACAAATATTTATCAAGCATTTAATATATGACATTTTACCAGAAAGTATACGTACAAAGAGGTATACTACACAATTCCTATTCTAAAATTAACTTCTTAGAAAAGGAATGTAAGTACAAAAAGAATACCTATATAAAGCAGCATATGTGTTGCCTTAGTCCATCTGTGATGCTACAGTAAATACTACAGACTGGGTCATTTATTAACAACCGAAATTTCTCACAGTTCTAGAGACTGGGAAGGTCAGGATCAAGGCACCATCACGTTTGGTGTCTGATGGGGGCTACTCTCTCTGCTTCAAGGTGGTACTTTATTTGCTGTGTCCTGCAGAGGGGACAAATGCTATGTTCTTACATGGCAGAAGGGACAGGAGGCGAAAAAGGCTTATGCTACTTCCCGCCTGCCCTTTCAGAAGGCACTAATCTACTCGTGAAGGCAGAGCCATTGTGAGTTAATCACTTTCTCAAAGGCCTACCTCTTAACTCCACCACAATAGAGATTATGTTTCAACACAAATAGTGGAGGGGATATTTTCAAATCATAATATGTATCATATTCATTGATAAATAAACATACAAGAATCTAAAAATGAAACCACTTTCAGAAAATGAAAAAGGCAGTGAAAATTGCTGTCAATTAACAAGTGTTCATCTTTATATACTTAGAAAGGACACTTCTACTTTATGACTCAAATAAAAGCACACACAGACTTCATTGTGAGCTATCTCTCTGTCATGCATTCTCCTGATGTTTCCAACAATTATTTTGTACATGAAGCTTGTTGGTCACTGTTGTTCCTAAGCACTTGATAATCACATATTGCTTTCAAAAGTTTGATTCTATGGTGATCTTATGAAAAAATCCCCTTCTAATTCTATTTGTGTGTGTTTCACATGAGCTATTTCCTTAAATATGCTGAAGCTATACATCTATACAATTTAATATAAATCAAGTCACAGTGAATGAAACATATCTTCAGCTAAAGAATGGATAGATTGGGGAGATATAGTCCAAGAGACTCATCAACAAACTTGAAGTTTAATAAACAAGGAAATTTCAAAGATTATGTAGGCAAAGCAGGGCTAACTCGGGCCCACAACTTGTTGGCGACATCGCGTCTCACTGGGACACAGTCATGCTAATCTGTTTATGTGCCGCCTTGGCCACTCTGGTCCTACTTTCACACTACAACAGCAGACTGAGTACTTGTGACAGAGATCATATGACCCAGAAATCCATGTGACATTTTAGAAAAAACTTTGTTTACCCCTTGTATTAAATAGTGATAATAACATCATTTGTGCTTGAAACAAAACAAAATTAAAATAGTAGAAAAGAGTGGCTGTAAATTGAAGGCTGAACAAAGAGTAAAAGTATTGATTAGCTTTGGATCTAGCTATGGATTCACTTTTAAATCTCAAAGGTCAAAACCTACATTTCAAGTACAAGCATGATTAACAGTTTAGTTATGAATCTTCCCAGTCTCCCCAGGGAAGACATATAAAGTAAAAGGAAAACCTGAGGGAGATTGGTGGAGTGAAATAAAAAGGATGTTCTGGATAAACTAGGAAAGTTAAATACATACACACACACACACACACACACACACACACACACACACACACACCTCCAGATTAGGTATGTGTGCATATATGTACAAAAAGCAAGTGAAACCAAGAGAACAGCTAGAGGAAGCCCCTACAGTATAGAACAAAAGGTCAGAAATGAGGGAGTGGAGGAAACCAATGGTGGCAGATCCCAAAATGACCACATTCATTCCCATAAAAGGAAGGGGAGGGCCGATGAAAAGAGCTATAATTAAAACCAAAGAAAAATAAAACAGAGTGACTTCAACAAATATAAACATGCATAGAAAATACACAAAAACATAGAAATCACAAAGCAAAACCTAACTTCTCTGTAATCAAAAGCAAATTTTTAAAAAGTGATTCTGAAGCACTAAATTGTAATAATAATAATAAAAGAATGGGCAAAGGTATAAGGAAATGACTTAGAGTGAGTGGCATTATATTAATATCAGATGAGCTAAAATTCAAATAAAAATTATTAAGCAAATTACTTAATAACATTAAAGGATATAATTCACAATAAACTCATAATAATTATTAATACCCATAACAGCAATTTCCATAAAGCATAAATTCCAAATCATACAAAGAGAAATAGGCAGAAATAAACTAACATTTTAAGACTTTAATTCAACTTTCATAAAAAGATCAAGTACAAAAAAGTACTAAAACCCTAAATTTTATAAGCAATAAAGTAGATATATATGGATATATACAAATTATAGGATTTACCTTTTTTCAAGTGCCTATAGAACATTTATAAAAACTGAGCCACAAGGAAAATGGCAGCAAGTTACAAACGAGTGGAAATAATATCTACAACATTCCCTGAACACTATGATAAAACCAAAAATTAATAACAAAAAAAGTACAGCCCTTCTATATAGAAAATTTGTAATTCTTGAATAAGTAACTTCTGGGGTTCATTCGAAAAACTAGCATAACTCAACCACAGTTGCTTCAATGTCATCCTGAGCATGTGAACACAATGGAAATAAGCAGCAAGTCTATTTGATGCAGCATTGCTTCTTCACACTATATTCCAACATGTGCCCACCAGTAGAAGTTCTCTATCAATTACTTCTATTTTCTCAGTAAATAAGAACTAAGGTATCAGTTGAAAGTGATGAAAAAGAAGGAAGAGTTAAAAGTTTGAAGAGAGGAGAAAAATGTATGAATATTTATCTGGAGTTAGGAGAGAAACCAAGCTAGACTGACAGAAGTGCAGACATCATTAAGTGCCAACTTGAGATTGGCGATATAAACTAAAGTTGGGAAAGATAAGAAGCACAGGCAAGAGAGAATGAGAGAAAGTGGAAAAACTGATGGGGGCCAGTGGACTATAAGCTCTGGAGAGGTCGAAGAACTGTCAAGAGTGTGAGTACCAAAAGGAATAAGCTGGAAAGACTCAGTAATCCTTGAAGGGTAAGATATCTGAAGAAGAACATATAGGACTTGTTACTGGCACTGGAATGATAAGGTCAAGCTGTGGCAATGGGCGGGAGTGGATCAAGATGGATGGAAACAAGGTCTCTGGTAGAGAGATCCGTAAATTAAGAGACATGTGTGGTGGCGCACGCTTGTAATTCCAGCATTTGGGAGGCTGAGACTGGAGGATCCGGGTTCGAGGCCAGCCTCAGCTATCTAGTGAGGCCCTTCGCAACTTAGTGAGACCCTGTTTCAAAATAAAGAATAAAAAATAGGGCTGGGGGTAGAATGCCCCTGAGTTCAATTCCCAGTACCGCAAAAACAAACAAACAAACAAAAAAAAGAAGTAGTAGTTATGTGGATATTTAAGTCATAAAAATATTTGATTGATATGTGCTGGACAGAGTTATAGTGAACCAGAAAATAAATCTTCAAAGACACAAAATACAGTGAGAAACAAAAGATTAGAGTAAGAAGGTAAGGCAGTAGGCTGTTGGAGTGTGACAACATGAGATTCAAAGGCAGATGATTTAGACGAGGAGGGATTGAGAACAGAGTAGAAATGTGACAAAACGTAAGAAGGATACTATCCCGCCTTCACCTAGCTGTACAGAGGACATGGAAATGAAAATCACTTGAGAGTACTGCAGGGGAAGTCTTTCTCTGAGCACACTCATCCTCTCTTATTACTGTTAATGATGGTCTGCAAATAAGTCTTCAAATAAGGACTACCCAATAACTCTAAGTAGTTATACAAACATAAACCCAGAATTTGAGTTCATTACACTGGCCAGAAATGGAGTATGTTCCTGAATGTAAATAACAACTATGGAGTGCATATGTTGAAAATAACAAAAAAGGTACCACTGCTTGAAAATGTCATAAAAATACAAAAATTATGAAGTATCAGAAAAACAAAAAGAATAAGCTTGTCGTACAGAAATCACATGTAGACTATCCTAGCTGCCCTCACACATGCAACAATAATCTCTTAAAAGTCAAAAGACTACCCTTGGAAAGCTCACCATAAAGGAGTAATATACACCTAAAGATATAACAATAAGATTAGCAGTAGAATGCTGAAAAAATTAAAAATCCTGAAATCATGGAATGCACAGTAAAAAGCCTGGGTTACTGTCAGCTCTTGGTTTGTAGGTAAAATTCAAGGAAATAGCACCATCTGTTGGAATTTCTCATATTCAAAAACATTTCAACTCTAAGGAAATAAGAACAGTACGTAACATTTTCCTTCATTTGGCTAAGAGGATACACTTCCATAACAAAGGACAAAATCTTAACACAATTAAAAAGATTATATTGAAAGTGATTAATTATTGACTTATAATTCAGTCTCAAATAATTCACCATTTTGACTAAATTCATATGAAGATTTTATTAAAATAAGAATATTCTCAACCAGTAGAGAAATTACATTTTTAAGGGAACTCACAGATATGGTATTCCTGTATGCTGCTTGTATAACCATATATCGCAGAATATCCAAATATTATGATCATGACAACATCTCTACTATCCAACTCCATGATATGTGCTGAGTGTCCCTCCACAGCATACTGCTGGCCGTGTCCAAGCACAGTGGGAGTTTTTGTACTCCATGACTGACTCTGTATGTTGAAAACCCACAATTCATCTGTGACATTGCCATCACCCGTTTCAATTCTGCCTCCATACATAAAGATGTTTTCCTGTAAATTAAAATATATATATATATATGTTCATATATATAGAGACAAAATTCTTAGAAATACACATTAACCTAGAATAAAAGCTATGTTAAAACATTACATTTTAGTAACTACTCATAATACTCAAGACATAGTTCTCATTTGTTAAAGGTCAAATAGAGAATACACAAATAATGATAACTAATATTTTTTACATACAAAAAGGGGGCATAGCTATGCTTTCAAAAAGTTACTTTTTAAGGCATTTTAAATGGTTACAATGTATAATCATTTAACTGCATTTTTAATTCTCCTATAGGAAGAGAACACTGAACTAATGTGACAATGGACAATGCAGTGAGCTAATCAGAAACTTAAATTTTAGGGAGACAGTAATTCTATAACTAAAAATAATGTGCTTCTCCCATATAACAGAAAAAGTAACAGACTAAATTGCTCATTAACATTATTCATAGGCAGTCTTCTGAATATTTGAATGACCTGAATCTCTAGTTACTGTAGTTGAGTTTTACCATTTATTTGTACTGCTTTGTGCTATTCTCAATTATTCACTGTTTATCAAACACGGTTCACCAAAAAGGTAGGCTACACTTGTGTATCATGTGGAGTACATGTTCATTACCATTTCTCATGACTACAGACAAATATTCATACCTTCAGTTCACCTTTGGTAAATTTTTACAGTTATAAATTATATAAATAACATCATTTGCATATGATTGAAATAAATGATAGAAATCACTATTTCAACAAACGAGGAATAAGTGGAAAAACTTTTTCAACCTGATAAAGGCATCTAAGGAAAGCACACAGGAAAAATTATACTTAATGGTGAAATACTGGATGGTTTCCTGTAAGTTCGGGAATAAGGTAAAGATGCCTACATTTGCCACTTCTATTCAATATTGTATGAGGGGTCTAGCTAGGGCAAATAGGCAAAAACTAATAAAGGCATCCGGATTGGAACTGGAATTGAAGATGTAAAATTTCTATTCATAGCTGACATGTTCTTATATATAAAAAAAATCTCTCAGATATAAAAAGAGCTAATAAATGAGTTCAGCTATATTACAGGATATGAGAGCAATGTACAAAATTAAAGTGTATTTCTGTACATTTGCAGCGAGCAATCCAAATACAAGGAAAACTACTTCATTGACAACAGTGTCAAAAATAATAAACACTTAGGAATAAATTTAACAAAAGAAGTTTAAAACTTTAAATATTACAAAACATTGCTGAAAACTCTTAAAAATAAACAAGGATATTTGATGTTTAGGGGACAAAGGTCTTCACATTAAGATAATGATACTCTCCAAATCTACCTATATATTCAACACAATTCCTATAAGAATCTCAGCTGGCTTCTTTGTAGAAACTGACTAACTGATTCTAAAATTCATATGAAATTATAAGAGATGCAGAAGATCAGAACAATCCTATAAAAGAAGATAAAAATTGGAGGATCCACACTTCTTGAAAACTTACTACTCAGCAAAAGTAATCAAGACAGAGTGGTACTGGCATAATTAATGGAATAGAACTGAGAGTTCAGAAATAAACTGATACATCTATCAGCTGCCTGATTTTTCAGATGAAGAATGCCAAGAGCATTCAAAGGGGAAATAGTCTCTTCAACAAATGGTCTAGGAAAACTGGAGAGGCAGATGCAAATATCACATGCAAAAGAGTGAAGCTGAACCCTAACTCTACACCATACACAAAACTTAAATTTAAGAGCCAAAACTGTAAAACTCTCAACAGAATACCAATAGAGAAAATCTTTATGACCTGGGATTTGGCAATGGGTTGTTAGATATGACAACAAAATCACAAGTAACAACTAAAAAAAAAAAGATAAATTAGACTCATGAAAAAAAAATAAAAACCACTTACGTACACAAAAGAAACCAGTAAGAAAGTAAGAACAGACCACAAAGTGGGAAAAAGATATGTAAGCATATGTTTGATAAGGACTTATATCTAGAACATACAAAGACTCTTACAATGACAAATAATCTAATTTTAAAACAGGCAATTTCCCCCAAAACAATATACAAATGGATACATACAAACAAACCACAATGAGATACTACTCTATATCATTAGAAGGCTATAGTTAAAAATACAGATACTAACAAATGTTGGCAAGAAGGTATAGAAATGGTACCTTCATACATGACTGGTGGGAATATAAAACAGTACAGCTACTTTGGAAAACTGGTGCATTTTCAAAAGAATTAACATGTGACCGAGGAATTCCATTTCTGTACTATGCATACAACCCAGAGAAAGAAAACATGTCATGTAAAAACTTAATACACATAAAGAAAAACAAAATTATGTCATTTGTGGGAAATGGATGGAACTGGAGAACACTCTGCTAGGTGAGATTGGTCAGTTACAAAAAGTGAAAGGTCGATGGGCTTCCCTAATATGTGGAAGCTAGGGAGAAAGTGGGACAAAGGAGGGACTACAGACAAAGGAGGAGAAACCTTAGATGAGTGAAGAAGGCAACCTAACTGAGGGAGACAGGAGGGGGGAAGAGAGACACACCTCCATGGACAAGATGCGTGTACACAAATTTATCAAAGACAATCACTGTGCTGAGCACAGGAAGGAGGGAAGGGAGAAGGAATGGGGTGGGAACTGAGGGAGGGCTCAATGATTGCTGTGTGCATGTATGCCTCTACCATTCTAAACTTCATCAAGATGTATGATTGCAATGCACCAATAAAATAAAATTTAAAAACTTATATACAAAGGTTCATTGATAGCAGCATTATTATTCATAGGAGCCAAAAGGTGGAATGGGATATTATTCTGTCATAAAAAGGAAAGAAGTAGTGAGATATACATATATAAATAAATATATGCTACAACATGGTTAAACCTTGAAAATACCATGCTAAGTGAGTATGCCAGTTGTAAGTCTCATAGGATATAATTTAATTCATATAATATTTCCAGCATAGACTTAAAAATCTATAGAGACAGAAAACAAATTTGTGATTGTTTAAGGTTAAGGAGGATGAAGAGGTTTGAAGATAGTTAAAGTGTATAAGGTTACTTTTTCAAGTGATGAAAATATTATAAAACAATTATACAACACTGCTGAGACCTTACACAAAACTGTAAAAGATGGTTGCACAACTCTGAATATACTAAAACCACTGAATTATACAATTAAAATGAGTAAACTGGTATATAAATCATTTCTCAGTAAAACTGTCTCAAAAAGGAAACAGTAAAAACTAAAAGACAAAGAGATATAAATATATATGTATATAAACATATATATCAAGAAATATTTTTATTTAAATCATATATAGAAAAAGAGAAGTTTGTTCTTTATACTATTCCTGTATTTTCCTTTTTTTTTTTCTTTTTTTTTTTGCCTAAGCATTGAAAATACATAAGTTATGATCTGACTTAACTGACTTAAGTTATAAAAAATCTAACCACAGACCAAAATACACAAATCTTTGTTTCACAATAAAATACAGTGAAGTGGCCTATCATTTGAATTATGCTACATAAAATCCTGCAAAGATACAAAAATAACTAACTACAGTGCACTCTATCAATATACCAATAATATTCTTTGAAGAACTAGAAAACTCTGCCCTAAAATTCATATAAATTTTAAGAGACTGTAAACAGCTAAAAAACAAACTTGGAAAAATAAAAATAAGTTGGAAATCTCACACTTTCTGATATTAGAACTTATTACAAAACTACAGTAATCAAAACAATGTGGTACTAGCATAAAGACAAACATAAGCCAAAGACTAGCACTGTTCTATTAGTATCCCCTTTCCTCACCAAGGTACACCCTTGGGGGAAGGGGGAGCTAACTGACTAAAATTTAAAAGGCAGGAACCATACCTGGTATAAAGCAAGAGAGTGTCCGTATCTCTGGAGAGGTCCCCTTGATAAACTTCCTACATTCCATATACTGCTTTCTAAATTATAACTAAAAGCAAGAAAAGAAAATAACCATAAGCTAGGATTCATTTTCAGTTTTTTTTAAGTTGCATATATTTGTCTTCATTTGTATCCAAATTTATTATATTCAAAATGAATTCTTATCATATTTTTATTATATTCAAAATGAATTATAACTAATAAACTCATCATTTCATGTGCCATATTAGAAAGTTTTAACAACTTGGTAAAGAAATATGTATTCTAAATTAGAATTCAATCAATTAAATGTATAATATACGTGAACTTAAGTAGTACTAGAATTTGTCTAATTGCCTTTAATAATTTCAACCAATTGATTGACATAAAAAGTAGTGAGCTCTTCTACATTAAAAAAAAATTTTTTTAAAGCCAACTTTTCAGCCAGGTGAGGTGGTATATGACTGTAATCCTAGTATTTAGGAGGCTGAGACAGGAGCACTGTAAGTGAGACTAGCCCTGGAAACTTAGCAAGACTCTCAGCAACCTAGCAAGACCCTGTTTCAAAATTTAAAAAAACAAAAATGGGTGGGAGTATAGCTCAGAGATAGAACATCCCTTGGTTCAGTCCCCAGTACCACAAAAATAAATAAATAAATAAGACAACTTTTCTTGGATATAAAAAATTCTCTCCATTTTTACAATAACCATTTACTTTAATTATTCATATTTATTCTTTATATACACTTAGATTATTATATAAACTAACCAAGAAGCATATATTTCCTATGCAGAAATATACCCTGTTTACTGATAATTTTTTAATTATGCAAAATGAATCTAAAGTATAAAGTTTCTATAAAAACAAGTCATTGTATTATGGGACACAAAAAGAAAATTAGCATTTTTATACTGGTCTGTTACATATAAAAATTAGAATTCTAAAATTCAAGAATGCTTAACTAATAGAATTCCAGTTGAGTTGTCACTGAATGCTACACACAATTCATTTTTTTTTTTCTTTTACAGAACTTGAACCCAGACATTGAACCCAGAAGCACTGTACCACTGAGCTACATCCCAGTCCTTTTTGTTATTTTATTTTGACACGGGGTCTCACTAAGTTGCCCACGCTGGTCTTGAACTTGTGATCATCCTGCTCAGCCTCCCACGTACCTGGGATTACAGGCATGTGCCACCACACCTGGCTATACTCAAATCTTAATTTGCCAAAACATACAAGAGGAAGCACCCAAGAAACATCTGCTTTAAGAAGCTCATTATCAACTATTATCTTTCCACTTCTCTTCCTGCCTCCAACTCATCAGGAAAAGCAAAAAAAGGTGAGGATGAACAAGATGATTTTCAGCCTTGTTTCACTATTTCCTGGTCCAGAGTTGTAAGATGTATATGCATGATACAAATGACAAAATACAGTCAGTCAGAATAGAGCCTGCAGACTCACACCAGTAATCTACCTCCCGCCAGGACCTGCAGTCAACACGCTGCTTTCCACCAGTTGGCCATAAAGTAGGGCTTAGTAAACTATTTCTGCCAAGAGTCAGACAATACATAATTTGAGCTTTGTAGATCACACTGGTTTCACATAGAATTCCTCTTTTGTTGTCATTTGCTTTTTTGTTTTACACCTCATTAAAAATAAAAAATAAAAAACTTCTTAGCTCCCAGGCCCTGCGCCCAACTCTGCAGCTGACCCCTCCTACAAATGAGCTATTTATAGTGTTCTTTGTGCCCTAGATCCCACAACACTCCAGGAGTCTTCCCATCTCTTTCCTATATCACCATTTTTTAATCTTACTAGACCACTGCCATCAGCATACACAAAATAAGAACAAAAAAATTAAAATTTCTCTTGACCTCACTCCCCCTTCAAGCTACCACTTGACTTCTGTACTGCTCCCTTTTCCCCCATGTGGTACTAGAGACTGAACCCCGGGGTAGTCTATCCACAAGCTACACCCCTAGCCCTTTTTATTTGTCTATGAAACAGGCTCACTAGGTTGCTGAGAGTCTCACTAAGTTGCTGAGGCTGCTCTCGAACCTGCAATAATCCTGTCTCAGCCTCCTATGTTCTGAGATTACAGACATGCGCAACCATGCCCGAATGCCCCATTTCTTTATTGTTCTCATTCCCACCTATCTTCTCATTCCTTCTTGAACTCTGATCAGGCCTTTAACCCCACCACTCCAGAAAAAGGTTTAGTTAAACTCAATCTACTCTACTAAATCTACAGCCACCTTTCTGTCCCTTTTTTTTTTTTTTTTTTTTTTTTTTGTCAAATGCTGGTTAATCCTCAGCATTTGGCGCTGTCAGTCACTTCCTGCTCCTTCCTTTGCCTTGAAGACTCAGCTCAGTTCTCGGGACCCTTCTCTAACTCATTCGCTTGATAATCTCACTCTAACTCAATCCTTGTTTCTTCTCTTCCTCCCAACCCCTGCATATTTTCAACAGAGTGACCACAGTGACTCTTTGTAAGTATAAGTCAAAACATGTTTAAAACACTCCTACAACTCCCAAAAGATCTACAGCACCTTCCATGATCTGTCTCCTTCATTATCCCTCTAACTGATGCTTCCCTCTCACAAACTCCATGCAAATCACATGCGCCTGCTTGTTGCTATTCAAATACTTCAAAGCTCCTGTGCTGTTGGTCTGGCTCCTTCTCGCATCTACAGATTACTTCAGCGTCAATGCCCTGACCTCCTCCAAGCCTTTACACAGTTTTCACCTTTCTCATGGAGTCTACCTTGACCACTATGCTTATAATTGTGACTCCCTCCTCTTTGACATTGCTCATTTGCTCACCCTGACTTCTAACCTACCTACCTACCCATCTAGCTATGTATATGTGTGCATGCACATAATTTACTTCATTAAGTATATCTATTTTTTCATCTCCCTGGGTTTAATCCCCAGCAACACACACACACACACACACACACACACACACACACACACACACACACACACACAAACTCTACTCTAGGAGATAAATCAAATTATGACTGACACTATCACTTCTTTTTGCCGGGGAGGTGTGCTGGGGATTTAACCCAGGAATGTTCTACCTCTGAGCTACACCGTTAGCCCTATTTTTATTTTTGAAACAGGGTCCCATTAAGTTGCTAAGTCTTCCTAAATTGCTGAGGCTGGCTTCGAACCTGCAATCCTCCTGTCTCAGTCTCCCAAGTACTGGGATCACAGGCATGCGTCACCACACCCAGCTTTATCACTTCTTAAAACTATTCAAATATCCTTACCTTCACTTGAACTACATAGAAAGAATCAGGTTTCATACACACACAAAAGTTAAACTATCTGATTCAAATGGAAAGTACACAAATTTAAGAGAATATCATCTAATATTCATCACTTAATTTCAAATATGCTATTCAACTTACACAGAAAACTTTTTTTTTTTTTTGCAGTACTGGGGATTGAACCCCAGGGCATTCTGCCTCCAAGTTACACCGCAGTCCTATTTTTTTTATTCTTTATTTTGAAACAGGGTCTCACTAAGTTGTGGAGAGCCTTATTAAGTAGCTGAGACTGGCCGCAAATCCAGATCCTCATGTCTCAGACAACATACTTTTAATATTCCCAAATTTCCTTGACAATTTTGCTCTCTGTCTTTATAACTCAACTTTGAAAATATCACAATTTTAATTCAAGGTTCAAACTATTTTCATAGGCTTTTCACTTTTTTAAAATGATAGATTAATTTTCTTTTAGTTTCCACATATAAATCTTACTAATTGGGGGAGGGGGGGCAATCTTTTCATACCTTAATTCATTTTAATACCATCAACTCAATTCTTTCTACTATATATTATTCTTCATATATTATGATTTAGAATTCTAATTTTTATTTAAATGTTTACCTAAAACTCTCTCCCCCTCTCTCCAGAATTTATTTTATGCTTTAATTCCAGTCACATTCAATCATAGTTTTAAAGCAAGCTCTTTCTATACTCAGTAGAATTTTTTTAATCTTTAAATTAATAAGGCTAATGTATTCAAAGGGTAGGCTTGCCAGATAAAATGCTGGATTCACAGTTAAATCTGAATTTTAAATAAACAACAAATTATTTTTGGTATAAGTAAGATCCATGCAATATTTAGGACACACATACACGTACAGTATATATGGCCTCCTTATACTAAAAATTTGTTGTTTTTCTGAAATTCAAGTTTAACCAGGATCCTGTATATGTATCTGCTAAAACTGACAATTTGATTGGGTACATACCATATGGTATATTGTCTAGGGCCAGGACTGATTGGTTGATGCCCAAGTTATACCAATTATTACATATTATGAATATCACTTTAAAAACAACATTGGTACTCAAACAGCTCTCCCTATTTCCTTCTTTATTCTGTTATTGAATGGTTCATAAAATACAATCATCAGCTTAAAAAGCAATCAAATGAAGCTGGCCCCCCATGTGGTTCCCTTATTGTTCAATCATGCAGAGAACAATCTCTATCAAACCAACATTAAATGAATGATCTGTTTTATAATGCTGGTGCTGCTACCCCAACAAAAGCTTGTCAAATACCTACTAAGTAAATTTCAGGTAAATTAAAATTTATAGAAAAAACTGAAAGTATTTTATATATGTAATTATACTTCATTCTGAAAAATAAACACAAAATTTATTATGCTGGACTGACTTTATGTGAAGTTAATATTTTTTTCTTGCTCATAATTTACAAAGAACACACTAGAGAGATAATAAAATTTCTACACAAAACAAATCTATGTATAAATGATTAGCTATGGTCAAATTGAGTTCATATAGTCCCCAATTAGTCCCACATGGTGAATAGATAGTGTCATAAAAATAACCACTTTTGTGTTTGAACAGCAAGAAAGTCTAGTTTGAAAAAAAAGAAGAATGAAGATCTTAAATACTTACTTCAGGACCATTTGAAAAGAACTGTAGTTAAAAGTATATCCACCAATCACCCACATAAATTTCCCATGTAAAACTGCTTTATGTGAAGCCCGACCCACAGAGGGACTGAAGGGCTTAACGTTGGGCAGAATCCAGTAAGACTCAGTAGAAGGAACATTCAAAGAGCAATCAGGACCTATGAAAACAAGTCAAACAGCGCTCAGAGTTAAACAAAGATTAAGAGATTATAGATCTTTAATAATAGGAACTAAGAACTTAAGAATCTAGTACTCATCCTACTAACAAATGTAACAAAGAGAATAGAGTCTGAAATATAACTTACAAGGAAACTAACACCAAAGGTAACTCTGAGAGGGAAAAGAAATCATCAGATTCAAATATGTTCAAATAAATATCACAATCTCAAAAAGTTATTTAAATAATTAAGATTTCAGATTTATTGTACACTGCTAGAAAGTTGAAGTGAAAAACAATCCACTCAAATTTCAGCTCTGTGGCTTACTAGCAGCGTGACCTGGAGCGAACCTGCTTACCTCTCCCCTCATCGAGTCTTTATCTATAAAATGGAAACAACAATCTGCTCTCAGATTTATTAGAAAATTTTTATTTTTTAAAAAACTGAAGATAAAAGCATTTGCAAAATATAAACTATTAAACAAATATAAAGATTACATTTTTCTTAGCATCATTAAGAGCAACCAAAACTAGCTTCAATAGGGAGCCTTATATATTCTCTAAGGAAAAAAAAAATGATTATGCATACAAAAATAAAACTATTAGTGCACTAGAGTTTCAAATAGTTTAACTGAGTTGAAAACATGGCCTTATCTGTATTCATGATGTTACTCATGAATCTTGATTTCCTCATCTATAAAATGCAAGAGCTTAGCCTAGACAAGTGTTTCTCAAACTTAAGCAACGGCAAGACTACTCCTAAAGGAAATGTTTTCACCAAGTGTGAGGGCTTTCTGGGCATGGTGGTGACTGCCTGTAAACCCAGTACTTTGGAGGCTGAGACAGGAGGATGGCAGGTTCAAGGCCAGTGTGTGGTAACTTAGAGAGACCCTGTTTCAAATTTTTAAAAATAATAAGATAGGGTTGATGGTTATAGCTCAGAGGTGGAATGTCCCTGGATTTCATCCCCAGCACCACAAAAAAAAAGTAAGGATTCACAAATGATTTTAATTCTGATGAAATTAAAATATGCTCAAATACTAGACAAACTCTTTATGCTTAAAGTTATCTTGTAAGTATAAAATCAAAATAATGTTGTAAATTATATATAAGAAAACCTATACCTTATTTTATTGCACCTTCCAGCTACTGCCTTTCTTACAAACTGAAGGTCTATACATGCATGTGTTGAACAAGTCTGTTTCAATGTCAGTTTCCAATGGCACGTGCTTCCTTCATATCTGTGCCTCATTTTGGTAATACAATATTTCAAACTTTTTCAATATTATTATATCTATTTGGGTGATCTGTAATCAGTGATCTTTAATGTTTACTACTAAAATTGTTTTGCAGGGCCATAAATGGCACCTATAATAAGAAAGCAAACTTAACTAACAAGTGTGTGTGTGTGTGTGTGTGTGTGTGTGTGTGTGTGTGTTCTGACTGATCCACCAACCAGCCATTCTCTCTCTCTCTCTCTCTCTCTCTCTCTCTCTCTCTCTCTCCCCCCCCCCCGCCTCAGGCCTCCTTATTCCAAGAGACACAACAATACTGAAATGAAGCTAATCAATAACCCTACGATAGCCTCTAAGTGAAAGGAAGAGTGAAAGGAAGAGTCCAACATCTTTGCTTTAAGTTAAAACCTAGAAATGACGGAGCTGCATGAGGAGGGCATGTCAAAACTAAGACAGGCTGGAGGCGAGGCTTCCTGTGCCAGTTAACCGGGTTACTGATGCAAAGGAAATGTTCTTAAAGGAAATTAAAAGTGCTAGTCCAGTGAACATATGAATGATAAGAAAATAAAATAGCCTTATTGCTGATATGGAGAAAGCTTTAGGGGTTCAAATAGAAGACAGAAGCACCCACAATATTCTTTAACCAAAACTTAATCCAGAGTAAGGACTTAACTCTTCAATTCCATGAAGGCCAACAGAGGTGAGGAAACTGCAGAAGGAAGCTGTAGAGCTGGCAAAGGTTGGTTCATGAGGCTCAAGGAAAGATGCTATCTCCATTAAAGTAAGAATAGAAGGTGGGCCCAGCACAGTGAAACCTGCCTGCAATCCCAGTACTTGGGAGGGGGATCGCAAGTTCGCAGCCAGCCTCAGCAGCTTGGCCAGGTTCTCAGCAACTTAGCAAGATCCTGTTTCCAAATAAAAAATAAAATAGGACTGGGGGTGTAGCTTGGAGGTAGAATGCCCCTGAGTTCAATCCCCAGTACCACAAAAAAATAAATAAATAAATAAATAAAGGCAAGACGCAAGGTAAAGCAGCAAGTGCCAATGCAGAAGCTGCAGTAAATCATCTGGATCTAGCTAAAATAACTGACAAAGGTGTCTATATTAACAACAAATTTTCAATGTATATAAAATAACCTTATATGGAAGATGTGACCTAGCACTCTGATAGTTAGGAGAAGTCATTGTCTAGCTCCAAAGATTCAAAGGACAGGCTGACTCTTTTGTTATGGCTTGCTTAAGGCAGCTGGTGGCTTCAACCTTAAGCCAATACTCATTTATTTGCCATTCCAAAAGTCCTAGGGCCCTTAAAAATTATACTACGTCTACTCTGCCTGTGCTTTATGAAATGGAACAAAAAAGTCGGAATAACAGTACATCAGTTTATAATATGGTCTATGGAATATTTAAGGCCCACTATTAAGAGTTACTGCTCAGAAAAAAAAATTCCTTTCAAAATATTAGTGCTTACTGACAAAGCACCTGGTCTCCCAGAAGCTCTGATAGAGATCCACAAGTCTGCAGCCATTGGTCAAGGACTAATTTTGACTTTCAAGTCTTACTATTTAAGTGACACCTGCCATAGAGATCCCTTTAGTAAATTTGGGCAGAGTGACACAAAACTTCCTGGAAAAGATTCACCGTTCCAGATGCCATTAACACATATAGGACGTACAGTAGGAGGTCTGAAGATCAACATTAAAAGGAAATCAGAAGAAGCTGATTTCAACCCTAATGGGCGATTTTGAAGGGTTCAGGACTTCAGTACACTAACTGCAAATGGGGTAGAAATAGCAAAAGAATAAGACAGCGGACTTGCCAAGCCTGCAAACTAGGAATCCCTGCAGTTTCCCATTGTTTTTCAAATCTCATTCTCATATTCATTTTCTCCCTTCCCTTCTCTCCTCCTCCTCCTCCTTCTTCTTCTTCTCCTTCTCCTCCCTTCTCTCCTCCCCCCTCTCTCTCTTTTCCTTTTTTGCCCTGTTCTCAATTTACTTGTTTTTAGAATGCTCAAGACCAAGCAGCCACCAAGGCTCTACTTTCACTGCATCAGTGGTGCCCAAACTACAAATAATTCTGGGCACAGAAGAGGGACCTGGACTCAGCTAGGGAAAAACTCAGAGTAGCACAAAGTGTGTTTCCATTTGAAATTGGCAGTCTGATCTTTGCAATAAGGAGTGTGGCTGGCGGGAGTGAGGGTGGGGAGGCTGGGACAGATCAGGGAAAGACAGAAAGCACAGACTCTTCGTGCCACCACCCCCCTCCAAGCCCAGACAGGGCTACAAAACATGCACATCTCCCCCAAACGCATGAGCAGAGGTTCTCAGAACAAGAAGTGTGCTTCAACCCAGATCAGGCTAAAGAGTGAGTAGGTGAAGGAGCAAGCCAGCAGCCCTGTGAGGCTGCACACCATCCCAGAACATGACAACAAAGCCACTCTGAGCGTGGAATCTGCTCTGAAGCAGGCAACTTCTCCTGCCCCGCCCACCCTTCAGCAGGGACAGCCAGACCAGGAGGCCAGAACTCATTACTAATAAGCCTGGCCAGTTTGGGTCAGAGCTGAAAACAACAAACAGCATAATATTTGCACCATTAAAACTACCTCACAGTGGAGAATTAATAAAATCAAAACACCAAGGGGGAAAAAAAAAAAAAAAAAAAACTCTCAAACTTCTATGTGATCATTTATTATTTATTGCATTAATTAATATTAACTAATTCTGACCATCTCCCCACAATTCATGTTTTGTTTTTTGTTTTTTGTTTTTGCGGTACTAGAGATTGAACTCAGGGGCATTCTACCTCCGAGATATACTCCCAGCCCTATTTTTTATTCTTCATTTTGAAACCGAGTCTCACTAAGTTGCGGAGTGCCTCACTAGGTAGCTGAGGCTGGCCTCGAACCCGGATCCTCCGGTCTCAGCTCCCGAATGCTGAAATTACAAGCGTGCGCCACCACGCCCGGCTACAATTCGTGTTTTATCATAGTTGTAATTTGTTGTATTCTGTCTGTCAATTAAGTAGATTCTGTTTTCCTCTCTTCCATCTCTATTCCTGCCCCAACTCCTTCATCCATTTTACTCTTTGCATTTTTATCTCCCTTCTCTCCCCTACCCCTTTCTTCCTTCTTTAATTTTTCTATTTTCTTTATTTTTATCCTACCTTCCTATTTAATTTAGTATACAATCATTAGTGCTTAATCTTTTCAAACTATTCTGTTATTTCTCACCCATACTTCTGCTTCATCAATAGGGTTACAGAGATCATTAGTAATTACATATATAGTAAATTATTTGATTTTAAACTACCATTGTTACATGAGAGCACTGTCTCCTTTCAAAGAGGTATTTGGGACTAAAGTTAACACTTTGATTATGCTTACCAAATGTGTCAAAACTAAGACATAACCCCAGCCCATCACTTATTATAAAAAGATACCTACTCATCAAAGGATTCCCACATAAAGAGAAAGAAGAAAACATGTCAACAGATATGCAAATCTAGGACCTCTGAAAAAAATAAGGAAACAGGCCAAAAAGACACTCAGCAAAAAAAATAAATAAATAAAAACCATGATAGAATATAACTCTGGGATAGCATTAATAGACTAAATTTAAGAATCATTGGCATCAAGGAGGAAACCAAGATATAGGCTAATGGAGCTAATAATCCTTTCAGGGAAATAATAACAAAAGAATTCCCAAACATTGAGAATGAGATGGACATCCAGATACAGGAAGCATATAGAATCCCAAATTAACAAAGTCAAAAAAGAACCTCTCTACAACACACTATAATTAAAATGTCTAATATAAAGAACAAGAAAAGAATTTTTAAAGCCTCAAGAGAAACACATCAGGTCACCTTTAGAGGAAAGCCAGTAAAAATAACTTCTGAATTCTCAGTAAACATTCTAAAATCCAGAAAGACTTGAACAAGGTATTCTAAGCCCTGAAAGAAAATAATCTCTAACCAAGTTTGCTATATCCAGAAAAGCTGTCCTTCAGAATTGAAAGAGAAATAAAAACCTTCCAAAGCATAAATATTTTAAATCTTCAAATTAGTAAACTGTAATCCCCTGAAAAGTCTCTAAAACTTAACAAAAACTATAATTGCTCCATACAGGGACAGACTAGAAAGCCTCACTATAAAAATTTTATCCCCCCCCACAACAATAAAGAAGATGAGTTGTTCCTTTTACTGATAATTTCCACAGCAGGTTTTTGATTTCTAAAAGCAACAATTATTCTAAGTGAAGTTCCTTTATATTATTTCTGAAATGTAAAAATAATCATATAAGTAAAAAGTGGGGAAAAGAACTCAAAAGCAATACAATCAAGAGACTTTAGAGGAGAAAAAAAATCTTGCTCCTTCCAGTTTGTAGACTAATTTTTGTGACATTTTGGGCTCATATCTTTATATTGGTCTGTGCCGTCAACATTTCAGTCAGAATTCTCACTACTGTGACCCAAAATACCTAAGAATCACAACTCACAGGAAGGAATGGCTATTTGTTTATAATGCTAAAGATTTCAGTCCATTTTATGCCAGCTGCCAGCAGGAGCCCGTGCTACAGGTCCTTAGGGCATGATGACAGGAAGCAGAGGGTAGAGAACCTGTCATCTGCTCACTGCAGAAGGAGAGCGAGAAGAGCTGGAAGCTGCAGCAGCCTGTCTAGGAAACACTGTTCTGGGCCACGCCCCCCCCGACCCCTCCCCGCAACCAAGTTGGGCCTCCAATATGGCTGCCTTCTCTACCACATGAGATCTGGGAGACATTCTAAATCCAAACCAGAATAATCATGAAAATGTTTTTTTATTAAGGTGGTACAAAATTAAAGAGCCAAGATGTTTAATTTTTATTGTTTTCAGTTAAAAACATACATAAATATTAATAACGGTGAATTATGTCAAATGCAAGACTCTAAGTAACTCTATATTGCAGATATCACTTTTGGTATTTTAAATAACCTAATAACCAGACAAAATATACTCTCTATATCTCTAGGATACTTTACCATTTAGTTCTCTTTATACAGAAACTAATTTGGCTATGTTAAGGGAAAATGGGAATACATTAGGAAAATATTGAGGAGTTCAGAGAATTTTTTTTAGAATTCTGAAAAAAATCAAGCTTAAAAATAGGTATCTGTATTTATCATTCTATCAGTTTCACCCTCAATTAATGAAAGGCAATTTTCCAAAAACAAATTGGATTGTTAACAGGAAAGGGAAAACATTCAGGAAAGGGAGATTTTAAGAGAAGTATATGTACCTTACCATAATCACTTCAATCAATAGTTTTATGACTGAATGTGCATACTAAAATTGGAAATTCTCCAATAAAAGGTAAACCAAGAAAACATCTTTATGAACGTGCTATTTTCTAATACGCCCAGCTAAAGGGATTTTTTTTTAGTAAAAATAACCCTCAAAATTATATTCATCATGGTCATCTAAAATAAAATATAAAAAGTGAAAGCATACAAGTCAACATTTATTCTAGGCACAAAACCAAACTGCCTAATAGACTAGGAAATGTATAATGCTCACAGAACATCTAAATTATATGCCTAGTACCTAAATATTATTCACAAATGTAAATGTGTATAGCTTAATAAAATGCATTACACATAGTTGCAAAAGAGATTAATTACTAAATCAGGAGCTACTACAAAATGTCTACTTACTGAAAAGAAAACTATAATTGTAGTATCAGTTACTTAAGTATATACAGGAAAACACTATTTCAAGTCACTTTTATAAAATTATCATCCCAACACTTAGTCAAGAGTAATATCTCCATGCAGATAGTGAAATTAATAACCAGACATGTTGAATGACTTGCCCAAAATAGCCATAACTGTAAATAGGGAAGAGTTCCTCCATAAATTGGAATCACTTTAAGAAATATTTACTCTCTTAAAGAATTACCACATATTACTGACTGAATGTTTGTGTCTACACAAAATTCACATGTTGAAACCCTACCCCACAAAGTGATAGGATTAGGAGGTGGGGCTTGAGGAGGTAATCAGATCTCAAATGAGGCAGTAAGGAAGCATACTCTTCATGATGGGAGTATGCTGGAGCTCCTGGGGAGTGTGTGGGGTGTGTGTGTGTGTGTGTGTGTGTGTGTGTGTGTGTGTGTGTGTGTGTGTGTACACGCGCGCATGCGCTCATGTGCGGGCGCGCGCACCCCTCAAAGGATACAGCAAGACAACAATCATCTATAAGCCAGGAAGAAGGCCCTCAGGAGGACCCAGCCATGCTATCACCCTGATCTAAAACTTCCAGTTTCTGAAACTGTGAGAAGCAAATGTCTGTCTTTAGGCAAAGACCCATTGTGTGGTGCACAGCAGCCTGAGCTAAGATACCATTCTTTGAAGGAAATGTGTAAGCTATGATAAGAACCAAAAAGGCAATATACACTATAAAATTAAATAAATAAACAAATAAATAAAATTCTAACAAGGACTTAAGACTTTGGTTCTAATTAGATGAAAAGACAAATACAGAGTTAGCTGTACTAAGAGTAGGACTTGTTTACCTTCTAATGTCCCACAAAGCCAGAGGCAACAAAATACATGGTACTAAACATGTCAACATTAGGCAAGCTTCTCTGAGGAAAGAATATACATGCCCAGCAGAGAACACTCTGAATTTTGTTGTTTCTCAGTTCGATCTGTGGTTTTATTCTCTCTCCCCACTCACATCCCTGGTAATCACAGCTAATCTTATCATGACTTTAAGTACCATCAATGGTTCACACTCTAATCTTATCATGACTTTAAGTACCATCAACGGTTTCCAATTTCAATGAGCCCGCTCAAATTAACATCTATGGTACAGACCTCTCTCCACCAAATTCTACACCCATTTATCCATCTAATATAAAGACTATGTTCATTATTATTAAGTGTTTAAATGGAAATGTAGGACGCTACCTTGTGAATTTCTCAAGGCAACATACAATCACATGTGCACCTACACTATTCTAAAACAACTAATTAAGCCTTAGTATATTGCACAACTAACCCAGAAAAAAATATTGTAGGGCAAAACATGAGTTTGAGTTTAAAAATGTTACATTATTTTCTAAATCAAACAAAATTATCAAGTTTTTACAACTATAAAGCCAAGTGCTTCTTCTGGTAGTAAATACTGCCACCTAGTGGAGAATGTTAAAATCTAAAACCCAAGAATTGAAACAAACACAAGGATCCAAGAACCAAAACTTGAATGAGACATTTAAAATGCTCAAATTTGATTGCCTCTATATTTAGAATTATGTTTTATACATTAAGTAAATTACATAATTTACAGGAATACTAATCTTAAAAACAGCAATAGTTGAATATCTGCATTATTAGCAAATTAACAGGTTTCTAATTCACTCATCAGCAACAAAAGAAAAATATGGCTGCCTACTGCACGTCAGGGAGTATACTAGGTTCTAGGGATACAAAGATGATCAAAACATTATCATTCTTCTTAACTTCATGGAGCTTATATTCCTGTGGAAAAGATAATGAGCTAGGTGCCACCAGTGGTGCATGCCTGTGATCCCAGTACTTGGGAGGCTGAGACAGGAGGATCACAGACTTGCATCCAGACACAGTAACTTAGTGAGGCCCTCCACAACTTAGTGAGACACTGTTTCTTTTTTTTTTTTTTTTTTTTTTTTTTTTTTTTTTTTTTTTTTTTTTTTTTTTTTTTTTTTTTTTTTTTTTGCGGTACTGGGGATTGAACTCAGGGGATTCTACCTCCGAGCTACACCCCCAGCCCTATTTTTTATTCTTTATTTTGAAACTGGGTCTCCATAAGTTGTGGAGTGCCTCAGTAGGTAGCTGAGGCTTGCCTCTAACCCAGATTCTCCGGTCTCAGCCTCCCGAATGCTGGGATTACAAGCGTGCGCCACCACGCCCGGCTGAGACACTATTTCAAAAGAGAAAATAAAATAAAACATGGGTGGGGCTAAGCTCTGAGGTAGAATGTCTCTAGGTTCAATCACCAGCATCACCCACACACACACACACACAAAAAGAATAATAATTATTATAATAATAATAACTATGATGATGATGAAAGAATAACACAAACACCATAATAAAATGTAATGAATGGTATAAATTTAAAAGGTAAGATCTTATGGTAACATAAAACAAGGGAATCTGACCTGGTCTTAAAATCTTAATGGAATGAGAGTATGCTAGGAAGAAGTTCAGAAATAAGAAATGTCTTGAAATAGAAAGAGACAAAGAGAAACTAAAATAAGTCAAAATAAATTATAACTTTAAATAAAGATCAGAGGCACTATACAACTCTTATATTTAGTGACTTACATATTCAGAGTCTGTCCTTTAATCAATAATTTAAAGGCTTAAAACATCCAACTTCAATCCTTATATGGGAACTGTGTCTGAAGTAAAATGAAAAGGAATACAGAAAACATTTTTAAAATGTTCAAAAGGACTAAAGCATTTAAAAGGATTAAGTGATATGTTTATGCAGGACATTCTGAAATAGGATAGGAACAGGGACAATTTGATAATGGTAATAATCTTGCATATAAAAGACGATAACCTGTGTATCATCTCTACAAAAAATGGAAAATTTTGTTGTATGGATTAGGAAAAAAATCACACCAAAGCCTGCTGGTTATATCTTTTGCCTGTCAACTCCTACCATCTATTCCACATTGCAAAGTTTTTCTGAGTAGACATGAGAGAACTACTTGCCTATTCCTTGTCAATTATGGCAAGAATTGGTACTTTAAAATATCCTATTCAGATTTTTTACTTGCTAGGGATCCCAATTATTTGAACTTATGTTTAGGGAACCCTTATTGTGTGCATTTTGTTCAGACACTTGATCTGTTCCCACCACACATACCAGAAGCGTTAAATTGCCTATTTTTATTTCTAAGTAGCCAAGGTAATGAATAAGTCCTAGCTTTGGCCAAGCAAATGTTTCTGAGCAAGACATCAACCCTTCCTAAGTGTCACAAAGATGTGGGGACAATTAGCATGCTCCCCATCCATGCCTGCAGCACAGTGTCCACTGTAAGGATGACAGTGGTGGTGGCCCAGAGCCCAGGGGCAGGGAATCTGCTGGACAGAAAAGTCTGCTCTTACTTTGTGATGGCTTCATCCTTGCTAGGAACTTTGCCTTCCTTTATACTCTCCGTTTCCAGTAATAGCTTGTGAGCTACCCAATATCTATCTTTCTTCTTCTTTTTCTTCTTCCTCCTTTTTTTTTTTTTTTTTTTTTTTGTGTGTGTGTGTGTTAATGGGGATTGAACCCAGTGATGCTCTCCCATTGATTTACATCCTCAGTCATGCTTTAAATTTTTATTTTGAGACAAAGTCTCACTAATTTACTGGGGTTGGCTTTGAACTCACAACACTCCTGCCTCAGTCTCCTAACAACCACAATTACAGGCAGGGACCACTGCACCTGCCTTCAAAATCCTTTTGTATTAGTAACAGGTTAAGAGAACTAAATAAGTTTGAAAATCAGGTAAAAATTAATGTCCCTCATGAAACACTCCAGAGGTGCATGGGCCAGTGCTACTAGTTACCATCTGTTGACACTTACCAGCCTTAGGAAAACATCTGAATGAACTAATACTTGTATACGGCATTCCCGCCTATCCTACTGACCTAAACTTACTATCAGCCCTATTAGCTACAAGGTAGGATCAGAAATGAGGTCTGTAGCTGTAAGGCCATGTGCTGAGCTAAAACTGAGTAGACTGCATTTCTAAAAGGAAGGAAAGGAAGAATGCTGGGAGATAGTTCTCTGCCATACTTGCCAATAACTGCCTCTTCCGCCCAAGTAAGCCAGAACTACTTCTTTGGCTTTCAACCAAAGACCTCCAGTGATTCAGAAAGTTATATAAAAGAAACCTAAAGCCCTCTGATTAAATGAGTTGGTGGGGAGAATATAAAATCCTGGGATCCTTTTCAAAAATTGTTTATATTTTATTCTCTATATATGAATATGAATTAAATTTATTACATTTTTATTTTGCTGTCTTTTTAAAAATTTCTCATCTATTCCCATGTTTGAAAGCCATCTTAAGATATCAATGCTTTTCAATGGTCTTTTTCTTTGTGACTTATTAAAATTTAAATAAATTTTATCAAATAGAAAAAATGTTAGAGGAATTATAATGTCCTTCAGAATGTGAATGGATCAACTCTCATATATCCATACAATGGAATAATACTCAGTGCTAAAGAGAAGCTAGCTACTAAACTATGAAAATACATAGAGGGCTGGGTGTGGTGGTATACACTTGTAATCCCAGTACTTAGGAGGCTGAGAGAGGAGGATCATAGGTTTGAAGCCAGCCTCAGGAACTTGAAAAGGAATTCATCAACTTAGCAAGACCTTGTTTGCAAATAAAAAATAAAATAGGGCTGGGGGTGTTGCTCAGAGGTAGAATGCCTGTGGGTTCAATCCCCAATACCCCCACACACACACACACACACATGCACACACACAAAAAAAACATATGGAGGACACAAATATTGCTAAGTGAAAGTTAGTCAGAAAAAGGTACACATCATGATTCCAAGTACAGTCATGTACCACATAACAATGTTTTGGTCAACATCAGATCACATATACACCTATGGTCCCATAAATTTATATCGCCTAGTGACATTACGGTAGCTGTCTTAATTTGTGTAAGTATGCTCTATGATGTTCACACAACAAAGTAGCCTAACAACCTATTTCTCAGAATGCATCCACACGGTTAAGCAACGCATTGACTACATGAGGTTCAGGAAAAGGCAAAACCATTGAGACAATGAAAAGGCTGGTGGTTACCAGGGGTTGAGGGAGGCAGAGCATAGGAGATTCTTAGATTAGAGGAACTATTCTGTATGATACTGTAAGAACGGACACATCATATTACGATACATTTGTCTAAACCCATAGACTACACAACACTAAGAGTGAACCCTAATGTAAACTATGACTTTGGGTGATAATGATGTGCTGACATAGGTCCATCAATTCTAACAAATGCACCACTCTGGTAGAAGTTGATAACGAGGGGGGCTCTGCATGTGTAGGGGTGGAGACTTCTGTACTGCTGCTCCATTTTGCTGTGAACCTAAAACTATCCTCAAAAATAAAGTCTATTTTTTAAAACTCATAGAAGCAGATGACTCTACCCTTTTAGCAACCTATTTCATATGTATATATTATCTTTGACAAGAATACATTATGACAAAATAAAACAATGTATAATAATCTTGTATTGTTTTTCAAAATGCTGTGCTTAGCATTTCTATATTATTTATAAATTCAGATTGAGCGGCTGGTGCTTTCTATGGGAAAGGGGAAAAGTTAGTTTGAACGGTGTCATCTATCCTTAAAATATACTCCTACATAATTTGGAAAAATGCTGTTAACAGTAAAAACACAAAAGCAGATAATTAACAAAGAATTAGATGAGAAAGTTAAGAGGGGAGAATATAGTGATGGCCGAACTGAAATCTTAGAGGTGCTCCACAAAAAACTAAAGAAAACTATGTGGAAGGGATCGGGGTAGGAAGGTGGCTGGATGAGGGGAACAGCTCAAAGAAAGCTGTGTCTACAGACGAAGGCTATGAAAGCTGTGTCCACATACGAGGATATCACTACTCATCTCGGCCACACGAAAGTGGGGAGCAGGTCAGGATCTGGAGGGAACCCCGCCAAGCGCTGCCTGCATGTGTGTTTGCATCGCTTTGAACCTCACGATGAAGTCTACTTACAATGTACCAGTAAAGGTTTATCTTTTTAAATGACAGGCAAAGCCCAGATGGTACAAGCAAGAGGCTTCTTCTCCTTTATGTTCTCATTAATAAACTCCTAGTTTCTAAAGGATAGTGCTCGCTTTAAAAATGCACATGTATACTAACATAGAGCCAAACAAAATAAGGAAAGCCAACCAAAATTAAAGGACAAAATACAATGGAGGTGACAGCAATCAGTTATTCTAACCTAAAGAATCTCGTTCTAAATAACATACTGTATAAAACTGCCAGATTTTGAGCCTCCTAAAGATTGCCTATGCAGACCTCTTTTCAAATGTCTCTAGCTATTTGATCATTCCCCATTTGTCCTAGAAGCAAATCTTACCTTTTTACCTACCTGATTCCGCCCAACTCTATATATCTAAACTAAAAATATCATCGCTTCTCGGCCTTTTGGCTAAGATAAAGTGTAAAATAAAAACATTTTTCTTCTAATGATTTTGGTCATAATCCCACCTACTTTTAGGTATACCTCCTTAAATTCATAATCAAGTCTAGGTTTGAGGCTGAAAGTAAACAATCTATACATTATTTACCTTGAAACAGCATCTTATCCAGCCCTCTACTCTCTAAATAGTCACATACAGAGAATAACTCCTTAGTTATAAACAATCATATTATAAAATTCTGATTTCTGCATAATATTTTATAATTTATAAAGCACTTTCATATTATTCTCATTTAAAATGTATATATATATATATACATATTATATGTGTATATACACAGTATATACATATATACACATATAGTCTAAATATATGTGTATTCCTAGGGTATTCATATTTCCACCTTGCTTTAAAAGTGAACATACCTAGTATTTGTTTCTTCATTTCCATTTGCTTAAAGATACATCAGGTTCAGGAAGTTTTTATGATTTAGGGCACTACTGGTGAGAATAACAATGTGAAAAGGCCAGTACACAAACACTAGAAAAACAACAGGTAATATTTTGAACTAGGTCTCTATTACAAGACCCTCTGCAAATAAAGTGTTTCAAAGCAGGACCAATAGAAGTAAAGAGAAAGGGGACAGAGATTTCTGGAGGGAATGTTACACAACGGTGCCCTGTTTGGCTCTCAAGACCACTGAAACGCGATAGCAGCTGAAGACCAGTTTAAGAAGCACTGTGTGTACGAGCTCTACGTCTATCTCTCAGGCCTTAATTTAAATTGATATTGGTATACTGTTCTTCCCATATAAAAAGAAGTTATTTTAACTTCAAGAATGGAATAAAAAAGAATATCTCAAGGCACTTTGGGGAGAGTAAAACTGATTAAAATACATCTCCCTATAATTGCAGAACTCTTAGAAATCTATAATAATCTGTCATAATCGTAATAGGTTTAATCAAATTCTGTTTAATAAGAAATCACTGATATTTTGTGTGTTTGTCATCCCTAATATTCTTTAACATGATAACATGAGCTTAGGATAAGCATAATTTATACATAGCCTAAAATAATTTCACTAAAAAAGTACTCGGCATACACAGCAACACTTTTGTTTAAAATGTCAACTACAAAAGGAGCAGATTCTCTTTGGGTTTTACTTAGAAGTATCTGATAGACACTATTGCTACATGGTATTATAACACGTCCTCATGGTACTTTCAGGTTATGTAATTAGTGAATCAAAGTTCCCTCTATCAATAGGATTAATAATGCCAGCACAAAGGAGGCCTCTCTCAATGTATAAATATAATAAGTGAAAAGCAATCTCTGGGTGGGTAAGTGTATAGATAACTACACCTATCTCTTTGATATTCCAGAATGTCAAAATTTATGACTATACCCAGAAGCATAAGTAACTCAAAACTCTCCAGCATAGCCTAAGGTTAATATTTGATGATATATAATTATAAAATTGTTTAGAATTTTTTCCAGAAATCTTATTTTTACAATACAAAGCTAAAAATACTCTTTTAAATACTAATCTTTTAAATAATACTCTTTTAAATATTCTTAAATACTCTTAAATAATCTTTTAAATACTTTTTTAAATACTCTTTTTTAAAATACTCTTTTAAATAATCTTTTAAATACTAATCTTTTAAATAATACTCTTTTAAATGCTCTTAAATATTCTTTTAAAAACTTTTTGAAATAGTCTATGTTCTTTTAAAAATAGCCACAAGAGGTCAGACTTTCCTAAGAAATATGTTTAATAGACTGCAGTACCTTGTTAGATAACCATTTTTTCAATACAATACCACTATAAATCAAATTAGAATGTTCCTCATGTTAAATCCTGTGAAGTATTAAATCTTTTTATATTCAACAGAAAATTACAGAAGAACATAATGAGCACACACCTAATGTTTCATATATAGCTTCATTTAATCCTCAACACATTACCAATTCTATGTGAGAACATAATATTATTAAATAGTTAATTGTCAATCTTAACATTCTAAAAATAAAAACAAATACAATGGTTGTACAAACTAGCAAAAGAGAAGCAAAATGTGTATTGTGAGATGTTTGAAAGCCATCCCTGCATCCATGCTTACCTTGCCAGCTATCATTGCAGACACACAATTTTTCCCCCGTTAGGTCACAGTACCCATGATCTGGACTGCCGCAATTGGCTTTACAGTAAGGAATGTCACAAGCTTCGCCCTTCCAGTATTTATCACATTCACAGTATACTTGACTCGGAACGGAGATACTAGTTGTACATTTCCCATGACCAGAGCAATTGTTAGGGCAAGAATTGATTCTGTAAAATATAATTCACGTATATGCAAATTCAAGATCACTGAAAAAGAATTTGGGTTCTTTGTAAACTTAAGAGTTTTATATTGTGACTTATATGCTCATTAATTCAATACAATTTTACAATGTGGCCGCAGTTCAGTATTCTGTACCCTTTTACTCTTATCCAATTCAGATAGTACTTATTTGCAATTAGTATTAGCTGATTCAATAAGTTTACTATGCTACCAAGATTCCAAACATCCAAGGACTACATACTCAAGGACTCCAAACATCAAGGACTATACTGCTACTACTGCAAGAAACCGGGCGTGGTGACACACTCTTGTAATCCCAGTACTTGGGAGGCTGAGACAGGAGGATCAAAGATTCGAGGCCAGCCTCAGCTACTTAGTGAGGCCCCCCATAACTTAGTGAGACCCTGTTTCAAAATAAAGAATAAAAAATAGGGCTGGGAATGAAGCTGAGAGGTAGAATGCCCCTGGATTCAAACCCCAGTACCAAAAAAAAAAAATTTGCAGAATCTATATCATTCCAAACATAATGTTTTGTAAAGGCTTAAGTACAAATGTTTTGAATATATATTTTACAGAAAAAAATTAAACTCCTGAGCCAGGCGTGGTGGCACACGTTTGTAATCCCAGTATTCGGGAGGCTGAGACCAGAGGATCTGGGTTTGCGGCCAGCCTCAGCTACCTAGTGAGGCACTCTGCAACTTAGTGAGACCTGGTTTCAAAATAAAGAATAAAAAATAGGGCTGGGGGTATAGCTCGGAGGTAGAGTGTCCCTGAGTTCAATCTCCAGTACCACAAAAAAAGAAAGAAAAAAATTAAACTCCCGAATGCCTGGAAGTACAGGAGAAGCCAAGACATAACTTGGTTATATAATATTTAAAGCACATGCTACCACCTATATTCTTTCTGGAAAAAAAAAAAGGGGGATATTTACCATATTTTATTATAAGGTATATTCTTCCATAAATGTATTTCCTTTGCATACATACTTGTATACATACTGAATTTTAAAAATCCTATAATAAATTGATTCAAGGTTTTTCAAATCTTTTATTCCTGGTGGAAAACTCTATCAATTTATACTTTCATAAGAAAAGAAAAAAACTAAAATGCAGCGTTCCTCTATGGCCATTTCTATGAAAGCACAGTAGTCTCTGGCCACTTCACTCCTGGACTTCTAGACACAAAAACTTATGTAAAGTGTTAGACACGGAATGGATTCTCAATTAGTATTTTTCTCGTTTTCAGAGGAGACAGTAGTACAGCCGTGTACTTTATCTCAGAAGCCTCACTGTCCTCATGTGTAAAATGGGGGAAATACTCACTGAAAAGTTAATGAAAGGGAAATTAAATAACATAACGTATACATAGCATCCAGGACAGTCTCTCTTCTAATTACAAGCAAAATACCTTAGAGAACAGAAAGGCAGTCTAGGACTCCCTGCAATCCCAGGCACCTGTTGCTACCTACCAGTAGTTTGTATTTGTTGACTAAATGATTTGCAAACAAACAATTTTACATATTGTAATTAGTTTTCAATCAAACTTAACTTCACTGTAACATCCTCAGAAAGTATCCAAATACAGGTGTAGACAGTATTTTGTGGTATATTATTAAGATTTTGTCACTTAGGAAGGCATCCTATATAATTCAAAGTTTCAACACACTAATCAGCTCCAGATATATAAGGCATTTAGAGAAACAAACAATAAACTTTTTTAAGTCAAGCTATAAGAATCTATTACAAAGATGGAATGAAAAATATACTTACGAATAAAAAATGTTGAAACCGGTTAAATTATAGGCAGCATCACTAAAAAAGTGTAACAGTGCATAGCCAGATGTTGTAACAACCTCAGGCACAGTTTCATTCCCCCTTACCTCAGGGACTATCAAGCCACTGAAAGACAGAAACATTGACTGTTCATCACAGATTTTACTCAAACATATTTTTATCAAAATCATTCAGTATCTATATTAGAATGGGCAACTAAAAGAGAATAAATCTGCCGATTTCAACACAACTTGCCCTATTCCTGGTGTCTGCACACTCACATCTACTCCGTACCACCTCACTGTTCCTTTTTCTTACCATCATTTGGACTATAATGTCCCATTTCTTCCTTTTATCCTGCTATCTTGAGACACTACGGGTGGCCTTTTACTTATAGCACACATAAAACTTCACTCAAAGCTAATCTGTTACTCTAACAAGTAACAAGTCATTCTATTGCTTTACTTTTTCCAATTGGTTGCAAATTCTAGTGAAGCTAGAAGGAACTCTCCATAGAATCTAAGTGATCACCATGAAATTCTAGTCAAAGTTGTACATTTCCAATACATTCATATAGGTGTTTCAAATAATTTTTATAAGTAATTTTTATATATATGCTTTTTATGCTTCTTTAAAATTTCACACATTTATGTAAACTGCATGAATATGTAACCATTCTAAAACAGAATATTGCTTTTAGGCTTATATGCACATAAAAGAAAACTAATCTGGGAGGAGATAAATGTATAGAATCAAGAGTTCTAAGTAACTGGTATTCTCTTTTTAACTTACTTATTCACAAGGAAAAATTACATATCTTTATTTAGTTATGCTATACTACCTTCTCTAAATTTGTGAAAATATGCAACAAGAGAAAGAAACTGATAACAACACAATTCAAATTCCTTTAAATCAAGTTGTATTTATGATTAGGAACCACTAGTAATGAAATTCACTCATTCAAATCATACTTCACAGACAAATAAATTATTATAGTCCAATAATTTATTTTTAAACACATACTCAAACACAAACAAAAAGTAAACAATTTTTGATTTAGTGCTTTACTAATTATTAGTATATCTACTAGGTTATGATTGTAAGGGAATAAAAAATTTTTAAAGGAGACTATCAATAGAATTCAAATTCTATAATACCAGCCTTAGTTACACATATATACATATATTCCATAGTAGTGAAATGACATCAAATTGAGTACACTGATAAAAAGAATACTCCAGATCTTTTTCATACATAAGGTTAAACTCTGAAATAGAAAAAAAAAAAAAAAAAAAGATTTGCTTGCTTGCTTCTTTGTAAGTGCTTTAAAAACAGTAAGTAAAAGAGGGTTTTCACTTATGCCAGACAATTTGGACCAATCCAAACATAATAAAATACATATAGCAAAGTGCTATAAAATGAGCTTCAAGTTACTGGAGAGTTAATATCTAAGGTAAGCAGAAGCACTGCGGCCATTTCCTTTGTGGGGCATTTGCTGATTTCAAAGGTTGAAAGTAAGACTAGAAGGGCTAAGAAACTGGGTGATAATTTCAAAGGTTTTATAGAGCTAGGAAAATAAAAAGCAGAACTCTGGGGCCTCACTTTGGTCTGGGAACCAAAGAAGGGAAAAAATGGACTACTTTAAGTTGGGGCCTCCAATGTACTGCATTTCAGTGTACGTATGAGTCACCTCAATCCTTGAGTTGAGTTGACTATGGACTGCTAGTGTCTAGTCTCATATTGTTCCTAATATGATTTTCCAAACACAATAGCCAGCACACAATTGTCTAACACAGAAGACAAAACAAAAATCAAAGTACTTCTCTATTCCAAACCATTCTCCACATTCTACTAAGTCTTACCTACAGAATAAAGTCCAATTTTTTTAGTGTTATGCACATGGAAGCACTATTATAGTGATTATAGAATTAAGGTCTGGAATTACTTAACACAGACTCATATTCTGACTAGAATTTACCAGATAGGCAACTTTGGGCCACTCATAGAATCTTTCTGTTCCTCAAGTCTCCATTTGTAAAGTGGCAATCATAAACCTACCTAAAGGGTCACGATGGGGACTAAATGAATTGAAGAAGACTATAGGAAATTTTTGCACACTGCCAGGCACAATATGAACAATCAACAGATGTTTCTGATTGCTGCTTATTGAGCAATCTGGCTCCTGTGTATCCCTTCCCATGTCCTATGACCAAGTTACTCAAAACTACCTACTATTGTCCAAAAATATAATAGTCTTTCCTGTGTTTAACTAGGCCTATGTTATCTCTACCTAGAATGTCCTAACTGGCTCCTAGCTTTGACTATCAGTTATACTCTTGATGAAATTCACCATGAAAGATTGGTTACTTCTTCAGAAATGACACAGTCCTCTTTTATAACCTAATTCTATTAACTTAATATGTGTGAAACATATTTTTCATTTCCCCACTACTGTATGACTACTGTGTACTGAAGAATTTGGCTGGCCTTTGCCCTCAATTCTTGGAATGTAACCTTTAAATCCTCTGAATTTCCCAAGTGATTGAGTGTCTTTGTTATTCATGGCAGGCTCTGACAGTTCATGGCAATGAAGTGACTCACAGCAGGCCCCTAGATAATTTAAGCTGAAGAAACAATTCAGGATGAGGTATGGCCAAACCAACAGGACTGACCATGTGGTTAAAGGTGGGGGCCTCATGGTATCAGCCTGACATCCAAGAGGGGAGGGAGGCTAGAGATTGGAGTTCAACTTTACGGCCAATGATTCAATCAATCACACCTACATAATGAAACCCCAGTAAAAACTCTGGACATCTGAAAATCAGATAAGCTTCCCGGTTAAGTGACATTCATTGATTAGCTGGGTAGATGACACATCCTGAGGACACAGAGCTTTGCTTTTGTGATCCCTCCCAACCTCACTCTATGCTCTTTATGTGGCTGCTTCTGATTTCTACCCTTTATAATAAAACTGCTGACAGAAGTATAGCTCTTTCCTGAGTTCTGTGAGTCATTCTAGCAAATTACTAAGCATTAGGGAAGAGTGGGAACCCCAAAAGTTGTAGCTAAATGGTCAGAAGTGAAGGTGGGGTCCCCGAAACATACAACTAGTGTCTGAAGTGAGGGCAATCTTGTAGAAGACTGTACCTCTAATCTAGGAGGTGTGATCCAACTCCTAGTAGCTGGTGTCTGAACTCACTGCAATGATGTATACCTTGTTCCTTACTGTGTCCTCCAGGCTTATAATGGTCTCTGGAATTGAGTAGGTTATCAAGTGTTTTTTGAGTAATAAGTACTTATACAGCTGGAATAACGCAACATAATTAAATTCTGATTCTTAGCAAAGTGAAGTACCAACAGTACAGATCCTAATTCTGGCTCTATCACCTGTTAAAAGTAAATAATTTCTCCAAGTCTCAATTTCTCAGTTATATAATGGGGAGAATAGTACTTCTCCCACAAGATCTCTGTGAGGAATCGCTGACATTTAAACTGCTTAGCAGAGTGCTTAGCATCAAGTGGACATTCAGAAACATGAGTTTCCCCCTCCCTCAGGATAGGTAACAGGAACACCTGCCAGAGAAAAGTCACTAGTTCCATCTTCCCAGCCATATGCTAATCCCATCCTGCTAGTTATCTTATGAAAGATTCCTTTAGTAACAAGTGGGTTGGTAAGAATGTTAATGAATCAGTGTTAATTACGAAAAGTCATTAGAACTCAAGAAAAATAAATGGAAACACACACACACACACACACACACACACACACACACACACACACAGAAATGGTCTGTCAATAAAGCTACCAAAAAAAAAAAAATAATGATGGCAAAGTGATGTTTAAAATGCTAAAATGAACCCAGGGTATTTTTTAATTGTCATGATGAATTATCTTACACTATAATTATTCAAGGTTGTATTCCATCTTTTATTGACTGCCCTTACATATGAGATTACTTATAACCATTCTCTTTCTAATGTTCAAACAACTCAAAACAGAAGTTCTAAAAGTATTTTTTTAGCAATAGCAATATCACAGAATAAGTATCTAAATTTCTACAGTTCACTTTGTAATAATCATTTGAAAATAGAAGTTCTTGCACATTGTCAAAAAAAATAGCTCACGATCCTGATAAAGCAGAATATTTGCAGCATGAATAGCAAAAAGAAAAAATTTTTATGAGAATAATCAGCTTTTATCGATACTTAAATTTTCAACAATGACAGAATACATGAGAGATATTGTATATATAACAAAAGTAAAAAATAATGTAAAGAGTATCTGTCATTAAGGTATATACAAAATCCACACTGCCATAATTTTTTCTATGGCTAAAATATTTTTTTCTACTCACAAAACTTTTTATAATAATCTCTGCATATATAGACAGAAAACATTTTAGATCAATATGTAAATACTATAATTATTAAATTAATAATCTGACTACATGACTACTAAGAATAAAGTATTCTGAAGCAGCCAAAATTTCCACATTTTAAGAATTGGTACAAACACCACCTTTACTAAATCATTATACAAAGCATAACTTAACTTTTTTCCTGAATTTAAAATTTTATCATTTCATTAAATAAAAAGACAACTATAAAAATATAAACATTTATCTATTTATCAGTTATAATTTACCCTAATCTATCTAACTTGACAGTTATGAAAACATATTTAAACTAAATACAGTGAAAAAAAAGAATATTTATAAATCTCCAGTTCCAAAATAGCATTTACCTATGCTCTATCAATATTTACATACATATAGTTGACAGTCATAGTACAAAACATAGTATTATATAGTCATCTTTGAAATTTAGCCATCAAAATGTACACTAAATTTATTTTTGAGTACACAGCAATATAGTTAAACTATCAAATTATATGTAGTTATTTTCCTACAACTGATTATGAGTTCATCAATTAAACATAATTACTCACCTAAGTACAGCTATTAAAGGTGCATATATTGAATCTCCATCATAAACATACATGTGATCCCAGCTACATTCTGTAGCAAAATGATTGAATCTTAATCTTAACACTGCATTTGGACTAGAAAAAAGTATTTTTAAATTAATATAGAAGATACAAAACAAAGCCTGGATCAATTTTAGACAGAGTATTTTATTAAAAAGCTATTTATAGATAATTTTCCTATAAATCCCTAAATCACCAGAGTAAAAGATTGATAAACTTTCATATCTAGTATATAAAATGAGATATAACTTTCAAAATCGATAAATAGGCCATATGCATGTATCATTATTTTCTAAAAACTCAGGAAACAGAAAATATTCTGTCTTGAAGTGGGTACATTTTATCATAACAAATCATACTTTCATAAAGTTGATTTAAAAACCTCAGTCCTCAAGAGGCAACTCTTCTCATCTCCATAGAACCTTTAAGTGGAAGCAACGAGTCCTTCGATTTTAATGAAAGGTCTCAATGTGATATGCTATTAATAAGTAAACTTAGGCTAGAGGTACACAGCAGAAAAATGATAGCTTTTATGTTTTTAAAAATATTTAAAATAACAATAGAAAACATGGTTTTCCAAATACACTCTAAAAACCATAAAATAGTTCAAAACAAATTCATATCAATTTACTTATGATCTACTCATGCTTTGGTAGTTAAATTCAGTATCATCCGCGTGTGGTAGCACATACTCATAATCCCAGTACTTGGGAGGCTGAGACAGGAGGATCACAGGTTCGCTCACCGCCAGCCTCAGCTACTTAGTGAGGTCTTCCACAACTTAGTGAGACCCTGTTTCAAGATAAAGAATAAAAAATAGGACTGGGGGTGTGGCTCAAAGGCAGAATGCCCCTGGGTTCAATCTCCAGTACCAAAAAACAACAACAAAAAAATTCAGTTTCAAGACCTCATTATGAAAAATACCTCAAGTGGATAATTAACTCTTTCTTCGACAAAATATTCTTTTTAAGATATCCTTAGAACTAAAATGCTGAATGGTTTGAACCAAGGTGAAAAATCAGAATATGTTCATATTTCCTATGGAGTCTTCAAATTCCATAATGATGTTTTAAAAATACCAAAAAAAGGCCTACTCTTTTAATGTCACAGTAACATAACTAAAAAATAATATGCATATAAATTAATCTATTATAGCAAATGAAGAGGTGCTATAATTTATATAAAATCTGAGTCTAGAAGTTGTAAGTCCCACAAAAAATATTATAATATTTTTGAACAAGCAATGAAATAAACTATATAACTATGAAGCCATTATACTTGTTAATGCCATAGCATTAATATGATCACTTTTATCATCTCAGAATAAAATTAATTCAACTCAAACTGAATACTTACTAGCCTTCAATAAGCCATGTACATTTAGTTTTATATTTATAGTTAATTGGACCATCTGTTAAGTATCCAGAAGGTTCTGTTAACCTAGAAAAGAAAAATCACAAAAACAATTACCTTACAGTAATGAAAAGATACAGCGTAGTCTGAGAAAATTTTTACAATCATTACGTCTAAGGAATGAGATACAGCAATTTCCTGAATGGAAGATATATTTACAATCCAAGAAAATTTCCAAAGTGCCATATTTCTCTCTACATCTGAAAAAATGATTCTGCATCTCCTCAAACTTCAACATATCATGGCCATATCCGTGTACAGAGTGGGAAAAGCTACCAAAAAAGCTGAACTTTGTATTGATGGTTCAACATTGACACAAAGTAGATGAAGTTAAACTGTGTTTGCACAAGAAATAGGTTGAGGCAAAAGAAGGGAGATCAAATGGACTTTGAAAGATGGAGATCTATGCAAAGGAGAACACATGTGTACTCTCACTTTGGTGAAATGCACCTAGTCATAGTTGTTCTCCATGCACTAACATTTTTAAGTTGCTGCCACCAGACTTGACAAAGTTCTGGTCCTTACTTTTATTATCATTTTCTCTTGTGTACGTCTACTCCAAAAACTCAGCCAGTTTTTATAACAGGGTAAATTAAAAGGTTTTATAATTTATGCATCAAAAATATACCTCATTTTCAGAATCCTAAAGTACTTAAAACAAATGATCCCAAATCTACTTCATTTTAGTCTTATCTTCAGTCCAATTATTTTATCAACAAGAGACCATATTTTAAATAATTAGAATATCTTCCCACTAACTACACAAACACTTCACAGCTAATTGGTCTTTATGTGTGCACACAGATATTAGATCATTATCTACTTTTAGGTAAAACTAAAATATCTGTATAGCATACAGCCTTAAGAACATTAGAAGAAAAAAAGTTTAATTTACCTAAGCCAGGGTTGAAAGAAAGGTTAGTTAATGTTAGTGTTATTTGTTCAGTCTTTGATGACCCCTGGAAATAACTTTGGTAATAAAGGGGCTAATTCATGCTTGGAAAAATTTTTGAAGAGGAACAAATTCCTATGTTCTCAAATTAATGTAATAAATTGAGCATTTTGTGCCTGTAAACACATAATGTGTTGCCTCATTTAAAGACCTCAAAAATCCTATGAGATAGTAAGTAATTAGTAATCCTATATTATAGATGAGAAAACTGTGCAATGGCTTAAAATAGACTAATTAACTAGCCCTAATTTTTACTACCAATAATACTAGGGCCAATTCAAACAAACTCTCCACTGATGACAACTTAAAAAGCTAAAGAACAATTCTTAAATCCTAAAAGCATCTGATCAGTAACAAAATTATAAAATCCACCAACTCAACGTCCAGAAGTTAATTCATTAAGGGAAGCCAGGCATTCAGAGCTGCTTTTGCTCTGGGGAGAATGGCATGCTTAGAGAAAAGTGCCAAAAGATCGATAGTGTTTGGGGTGGCTTTCCAGAGAGGGGGACAAAAGTGGGGGATGATGCCTCACAACAGGTAGGGGCGCCAATAAACAGCATGGCACTTTGACTTGGACACATGACTTGCTATAGGGTAACAGGGTACCAGTAATAAATCAGCCCTTCCTGAACTGTCACCTTGTTACAAGTCGCCTGGACAAGGGAAACCTCCAAGCCTTAATACTGGCTTGTGGTGGTACAAGACCTGTTCTTATGCCAAGGGTACAAACAAAAGACAAGCAATGCTTTCTAAAGAAAGATAACTTTATCCTAGGGCTCAAATTATTTCTAGCAATAATGTTTCAAATGAAATATCTAGTATGAGCAAAGATAATTAGGTATAAGAAAAATACAAAACAACAAAATAAGAAGCAACAGACAATAGGAACAGGCTTGAAGATACTCTTTTGATATGCACTTGTTAAAACAAATACACTTACTAAGTTTAAAAAAGACAAAGGGCAATATTAAAAATGTTGGCAGTTAATTGAAAACTATAAAAAGTAGCAAATTTGGAAAAAATTAAAAATTCTAGTAGTGAAAACTAAAATAATTGAAATCAAGAATTCAGTGGGCAAGTTTAACAACAGTTTAAATATAGCTGAAAATAAGAAGAGAAATTTCCAAGATAGGGTCGTAGAAAATATCCCAATTGTAACAGTATGATTGAGAAGAAATTTAACCTTTGGGTTTGGGTCAGGTCACTTCAAGTAAGATTACAATGAAATGGGTAGTAGAAGAACAAAGCCATAAATATAAGTTACAGTTTTGTAACCAATTAAAGGAATGAAGATCATAATTAGCTTTGCATGGTTTCAATTTCCTTGTTTTATGAATATATCCACAATGTTATTTTATATACCAGTTGTCAGAAACTGACTTTACAATGCAGTCTTTGGATAGAATATTCATGGTAACCGTGACTGAATATGAAGAAATTAATATAACCAATGATCAATACAATGACTGTGGGAACTGTGGCTCCTCATTTTGTGGAAAAGGTCGAACTTTTTGAATTTTAAGAAGTGGATCTTCTTAAGTAGAAATACAGTGCTGTTGGTTGATGCTGGAGATTTCAGATATGTGTAAGATGTGGACGCTGACTCATCAGAGGGAGCGCTGCGCCAGTTACCCACCTGTGGCCTCTCACCTCCAAATTCATCCTACTTGCCTACTCTGCAAGAACAGATCTGAGTCCCTTAAAGGCTCTTCCTCTGCCAGGCGGCAAAGTATTAAGCTGGTCTGCCTTGTCGGCAGTGCCCTGAGACTGCAGGAGGACAGGGCTTTTCTCCTGGTTCCAGTGTGTTCAAGCAGCCTGCGTGGCTTTTCCAGCATGAGACCCTTACAGTACGCAGTGGCCAGCAGCACCCAACCACCCACAGCCTCCCAGCACTCCCCAAGCAAGTGTGCAGCAGAGAGCCTCGGTGAGACCTCCTCATGAACAGCTTTCCTCTGCACCTGAAATAATGTTTTAGGGAAGTTCCAGAGGGCAGATGATGAGCAAGTTCCACCAGTGTAGCCCTAACCTAACTTTTCTGCCGTCCATTGAGCCTCAGCCCCAGGCACGCCCTCCCAGCAAAGTCTGAGGCTCAGACCAGGACGGGGCCTCTTATTAGGTTCTCATTCTCAGCCATAAGAGAAGTGGCAGGGCTTATCTATTACTTCTATTCTTCAGAGTTCTCTTTAGTTCTTACTAGCTAATCTCATAACTCTAGTCTCTGTTACAGTTATTACTCATTTACATTAAACTTTTCCTATTAAAATTATGATTCTCTTTCCTAATGGAGCATAGAATAATACACTAATAATCAAGGATATGCAAAATAAAATCACAATAACATATACCTTGGTACCCAGAATAGCTAAAATTAAAAATATTGATGTTACCAAATATTGGCAAAGAAGTGAGTAAAAAAAAATCTCATAGGAAGAAATCAATACAACTACTATGGAAAGTAGTTTGGCATAGATGAAAATAGACACATCTTGATGCAGTAGCTGATGCTGTTACCAAAACACTGGCCTCTCAGACCCCTGACCATTCCCAGGCACTCCACTGAGACCTAATGGCCTGGGTCTTTGCTGACAGGTCCCGTCTAGCTGCTAGAACACACTTTTCCTGTGCCTACAGTAAAAAGTATCTACGAATCAACATCCTCCCAGGGGAAGCCCTTAGCCAATAAATATTTTGATCTAAGCGCCTTACCTCTTTGCATGGATAATACTGAAGCACATTTTTTCCCCCAGCATTTTCTGTGGAATAAAGCTCTACCACCCACTGTGGTAGTTGACTTAATAGATCTCTTGTTGGCTGTCCTCCTTTCTCTGTATTTCTGTTCTATTGGTGACCCCAAATCTCCCAAATATTCTACATGTGCTCAATTCTTGTCTCAGATCTGGTTAAGGGTGGTGGAGATAAGGGTGACCAAATTAAGACAGTATTAGGAAACAGATCTTCAGGGTGGTATTCTGGGATTAGATCACTTACTGGCTAGATAGTAACAAGGTCCACACTGAGGATGGTCGAAGTGTATAATAACCCCTGGCATACTATCGCATAACAGTTGCTAACATTTCCACTTGTAATAAATTGAGATGAGATGCCAGTAGAAGAGGAAACACTCATACAATAAGCTTATGCAATATTCATCCTAATATTTAAGAATACAGTAGCAAGGGTAATTATAAGGAAAGTGGAATTAGTTGACTGCTGTTAAACTCCACTGAAGTGCTTAAGAAAGAAAATTACAGACTCACTCCAGCCAATTGTAGGTACAGTGTGCTAGCCGGAGACTCCCCTAATACTTAAAGAAACTGACCTCCTGAAGCAGAAGGTAGATCAAAATGAAAACTGGCCAAGGGCTAGTCATGAGAAGCATAATAGAAAAGGTTTAATATTAGAAAACATTTTAATTGAATAATACTAAAATCACAACATACCAAAAATTATAAAGATGAAACTAGCGTTTTAAAAATATATAGCTCTAGCTGGGCGCGGTGGCGCACGCTTGTAATCCCAGCATTCGGGAGGCTGAGACCGGAGGATCCGGGTTCGCCGCCAGCCTCAGCTACATAGTGAGGCACTCCGCAACTTAGTGAGACTCGGTTTCAAAATAAAGAATAAAAAATAGGGCTGGGGGTATAGCTCGGAGGTAGAATGCCCCTGAGTTCAATCCCCAGTACCGCAAAAAAAAAAAATATATATATATAGCTCTAAATATATATAACTCTTTATCAATTACAGCTCAAGAAGCTAGAAAAATAGCAAATTAAAATTAAACCAAAGGAAAATATAAAGAGGGAAATATTTTTTATCTTAAAGAAAGAAATCTTTGAAAGAGAAAATAAGTAATATAATAAAGAAAAATCAGAGCCGGGCGTGGTGGTGCACACTTGTAATCCCAGCATTCGGGAGGCTGAGACCGGAGGATCCGGGTTCTCGGCCAGCCTCAGCTACCTAGTGAGGCACTCCGCAACTTAGTGAGATTTGGTTTCAAAATAAAGAATAAAAAATAGGGCTGGGGGTATAGCTCGGAGGTAGATTGCCCCTGAGTTCAATCCCCAGTACCGAAAAAAATAAATAAATAAATAAATAAGATAAAATAAAGAAAAATCAATGCAACCAAAATTTGATTATATGAATAATACAGTTAATAGACCTTTAAGAAAACCAATCAAGAAAGAAAAAAAAAATTATCAATTATCAAGAAGGAAAAAGAAGGCTAGGCATGGTGGAACATGCCTAGCTGGGCAGGACTGGGAGTTCAAGTCCAGCCTGCGTAACACAGCCAGACCTCCATCTCAAAAAAAAGAAAAAAAGAAGAGGGAAAGGGGTACATTACAACTGATGCTACAGAAAGAATATGACATTAAGAACTTCTTATCAACTGATTTCACATTTTAAATGCAATGGAAAAATTCTTTTAAAAAGCACAACTTGATAAAACCAACACAAGAAGAAATAAAAAATCTGTACAGTCCTATATCTGCTTAAAAACATGGCTTTATAATTTAAAATAATGCAACAAAACTACTTATAAGGCCAGATGTCTTCACAAGTGAAATTTTTCAAACATTGAAATAGGAAATAATACTAATGTTATACAATCTCTTTTAGAAACTAAAGAAAAAAGAAACATTCCAACTTTGTTTATGAGCCCCAAATACTCTGTTCAAGAAACCAAAGCCTGACAAGAATATTTCAAAAAGTGAAAATTACAGACATATAGCCCTCGAATAAAAATCCTAAACAAAATATCAAATTTAATGTAGAAAAAAAAAAAAAAGAATAACACATACCAGTATTCCTGACAGAAGTATGTGTGAAGACTTGGAGACTCATGAAAGAGCAACATATGTCTGGGAATTCTAAGTCATTCCGTGGAGCAGTAGGAAATAGCTGGAGCTAAGCCACAGAGAATAAGGCAGACGACAGTGCTTGTGAGGATGGAGACAGTGGATTTAGCAGGCATTCAGGTGGGTTCCAGGAGGGAGCCCAGAAATTTAACTGCACTGATCCCCTGTGCTACTGAAATGCGCTTAGTATTCTTTATATTTAATTCATAATGTATTTAAATCATGTGCTGTTTCAGTCCGAAGATCATCCCCTGCCTAACTTGGAACACTATAAGGTAGAAAAGCAGTCGTGCAGAAGGCATCCCTTGAGAATAATGTAAGGCAAGTAGCGAATCCCAGGAGGGAAAACTAAGAAAAGAGACTCTGGCAAATGAGGACACTGAAAGCCCTGTGTGGACTCATGTCAGGGAACTGCAAGGCCACTGGCATGCCCAAGACAGACTGCATGCTCAGAAAAGACCTAAGGAGGCTTCAGCTTTTGCCTCTGAGTAATCTTTAGCCTCAGAACAAGTAGGAAGTGAGGACTAAGGTAAAGCTGTGAACTTGGCTAAGCACTAAGGAGTGAAACAACACAGTACCTATGATGTTCAAAGATTGAGGAGGTTTTATTATTTCCTGGCTCCAGACAATCCAACAAATCTCTGTCAAAATACTAGCTGACCACAAGCTAAAGGAATGGAGAATTCAGAGACCACATACAATAAAGAATATAGTCACTACCAAGTAGTCACTAAACAAACAAACAACTACAACCTATACAAGCAATAAAAAAAACCCTAAGGAGGGGGAAGAACCATGATTTCTAGAGTTACCACATTATAATAACCAAATGCCATCTCCAACAGAAAAATTACAAAGAAATAATGAAGCATGACCCAGTCACTGGAGAAATTAACAAAAACTGTCCCTGAGACACATAGGCATTGACAAAGACTTTAAACCAACTGTCTTAAATATGCCCAGAGAACTATAAGAACCATAGACAAAAAGCTAAAGGAAAGTGGTTTATTCAACAAATAGAGAATATTAATAAAAATTTAGAAATTTCATCACAACCTCAAAGTCATATATTATTTTCATTTTCTCAAAAAGCAAGGTGACAAAGGGTAAATCCTGAATACAATTTATTAATTAACAAATCCTTCTCCCCAATTTCTAACTTATGGTTGTAACAAACCTTTAAAATCGAAACACTGCTACAACTTAAATTGTACAAACTTCCTAAACCAAAGATTAAATCTAATGCTACAAACTACAAGGCTTAATTTAAAGTACAAACATAAATTCTCGCTATAACAGTGTTGGGCCTTGGGGACACGTGGATAGCCAGTTACTGTCCTTTCCGATTTGTGTGTTCTTGGCCCTTTTATCAAAAATCAATTGACCATGGATGCATGGATTTATTTCTGGGCTCAGTATAATGCTCCACTGGTTAATGTGTCTGCCTCTATGCAAGTACAGTGTTATTTTAATTGCTATGCTTTCCTAATATAATTTGATGCCAGGTAGTGTAAACCACTAGCTTTTTTCCTTTTTGCTTAAGATTTCTTTGGCTATTCGGGGTCTTTTGTGGCTTGATACAAATTTTAGAATTGTTTTTTCTATTTCTGTGAAGAATCACATTGGAAAAAAAAAATTCCAGTACTAAGGATTAAACCTAGGGGCACTCTACCACAGAGCTACAACTCAGCCCTTTTTATATTTTTATTTTGAGACAGTGTCTCACTAAGTTGCTCAGGCTGGTCTCCAATTTAATATACTCCTTTCTCAGCCTCTTGAATCATTGGGATGGCACCGGAATTTTGACAGGGACTGCACTGAATTTGTAGATTACTTTGGGGTAGAAAATAATTACATTTTGATAGAATGCTACTGGTAACACCATCGCCATTTCTCCTCCAACAAATTAAAAGAAGCTTCCTTTATGATCCTTCAGTTTACAAAGATTTAGTTAGTGTATTGTAATGGCCAATCCAATAAGTATTATATAGCCATCTTGGGTAGTGTACTTATATGGGAAAAATATTAACTGGTGTGTTAGTCAGCTTTTCATCACTCTGACCAAAATACCTGACAAGAACAACTCGTAGGAGGGAATCTTTCATCATGGTTTCAGAGGCATGAATCCATGTTCAACCAGCTCCAATTCTTTGGGCCTGAAGTGAGGTAGAACATCACAGCAGAAGGGCGTCATGGGGAAAAGATGCAAAGTTCATGGCAGCCCAGGAGCAGAGAGAAAAGGGCTGGGTACAAGATAAACCCTTCCAGAGTGCATCCCCAGTGATTCCTTCCTCTCACTAAGTCCCAGCTCCCAGTAGTCCATTCAGCTATCAATGAATGAACCCTTCAAATGGATTAATCCTCTGGGAAGGTTGGCACCCTCATGACCCAATCACTGCCTAAAAGCCCCACCTCTGAAACTTGCTGCACTAAGGACCAGGCTTTCAACATAAGAGCCTTTCAGGGACATTCTGGATCCAAACTGGTAAGGTCAATGATTCTAAAGTCAGGATATGAGTTGTATAAATAGTGACCTCCAATGTGGGATATTACCCAAGATGAGCTACTAGAGTGTGTCAAGAAAATATTAGTACTATTTTTAACTTTGAAATGTCCATATTGCCCATTCCAAATGTTGTGTCCCTACTACAAATGTTTCAGAAGCCCATCTTCAAACACCTGTCAAGACAAAATAGTACTTTCAGGATGAATGTTTCTAAGACCAATAACAGAAAGTTTTCAGCATTTTAAATCTTTTTTGTCTGTCAATATTTATCTGTGAGATAAATTATACTGGCTTAACAGTAGCTACTCTGCAACAATTACCAAAGACATCATCAATTTTGATGAGGTCAGGCCACCAAGATGACATACCATCCTAAGTATATATACATCTTCTAAAAAACCTTCAAAGTATAAGAAGCAAAACTGATAGAAGAGAATGTACAAACATAAATCCATAATTATCATTGGAGACTTTAACACTCCTCTCTCAGTTATCAACAGAATAAGTAGAATATCGGTAGGGATATGGAAAACCTGAACAACATAAGTAAACTGACCTGGTATTTCTACAACACTCTACCCAACAGAAGAATGTATATTCACTTCAACTGCAATGAATATTCACCAAGAATAAGTCATAACAAATTTACAAGTAGAATCATACAGAATGTTTTTTTAACATAATAGAATTTAACTAGAAAATAAGTCATGATAAATGTGTAAGAATTGGAATCATACATATAATGTTTTTTGAACATAATAGAATTTAACTAGAAAATAAGTCATGATAAATGTGCAAGAATTGGAGTCATACATACAATGTGTTTTTTAACATAATAGAATTTAACTAGAAATAAGATTTTTTAAAATTCTCTGGTAAGTTAATCAACACACACAGCTATCCATAAACCATAGATCAAAGAGAACACCTTGAGGAAAATCAGAAAGCATACGAAACTTAAATGAAAATGAAACATATCACATGTGAGAGGAAGCTAAAACAGTGCTTAAAAGAACCCATATGGTATCAAAAATAGTTTTATTAAAAAGGAAAAGATATCTCAAATTAATGGTCTAAGCTTTCACTCTAAGAAAATAGAATAAGAAAACCAAATTAAAACCAAATGAAGCAGCAATCAATGTAACCCAAACCAGCAAAAGAAAAAATAGAAGAAGTCAATGAAACAAAATACAATCTTTGAGAAGAGCAATAACATTGACAAATGTCTAGCCAGAATAAATAAGAAAAAAGAAAACAAACTACCAATATCAGAAATGGAAGAAAAAACACCTTCCCAACAAGAAATTTCCTAATGTTTAACCCACTAGGTCACAATATCATGCTTTTTATGTATGGCTGGATTTAATTTGCTAATATTTTGTTGAAGATGTTGCTGTTGGGGTTTCTATTTTGTTCTGCTTTTGTGGTGCTGAGGATTGAGCACAGGGCCTCACACACACAAGACTTGTTTCTATGTTCACAAGAGATACTGCTCTTTTCTTATGTCTTTAGTCTTCTTATTAAGGTAATTCTAGCCTTCTCAACTCTTTCTGGAAGAACTTATGTAGAGTTGGTATTACTTCTTTTTCAAATATTTGTTAAAACTCACCAGTGATGCATCTGAGCCTGGAATTTTCTTTGTTAGAGGATTTGCAACTCTGAATTCAATTTGTTTAATGGATGTAGGAATATTCATTTTATTTCATATTGAGTTGAGTTTTGATCATTGATGTCATGTAGAAAAATTGGTCCATTTCATCTAAATATTCAAATTTATGGGCATAAAGTTGTCTGTAATATTCCCTTACTATCCTTTTAAAGTCTGTAAGCAAACTGGAAGTTGAAAATAAGAGAAATACTACCAAATATAATAGTCAAAAAAATCAAATACTTCAGTATTAATCTAATGAAATATGTACAGGATCTGTATCTGAAAACCAAAACAACACTGAAATAAAAAATGAATGAGCCAGGCAAGGTGGCACATACTTATAATCCCAGTATTTGGGAGGCTAAGACAGGAGGATCACAAGTTCACAGCCAGCCTCAGCTACTTAGTGAGGCCTTCTGCAACTTAGTGAGACCCTGTTTCAAAATAAAGAATAAAACATGTAGCTCAGAGGTAGAATGTCTCTGGGTTCAATTCCCAGTTCCACCAAAAAAAAAAAAAAAAAAAAGAATGAAAGCCTAAGTAAATTAAGAAATATATTGCACTGATGGACTAAAGAATTCAATGTTGTCTAGATATTAATTCTTCTGAAAATGATCTACTGAATCAGCATAATCTCAGCAAGATTTTTAAAATGTATATGACAAAGTAAATGAACTAGAATAACCAAGTGAAGTCTTAAGAAAATCAGAATAAAATTGAAGAATATCATTATCTAATTTCAAATTCTACTACAAAGATACAGTTATAAAGCCAGTGGGGAATTCACAAAAGGACAGACACATGGATCCATGGAACAGAATAGAATTTTAAAATACATATTGAGTTAGAGATATCCTATTAATTTCCAATAAAGGTGCAAATAGCTCAATGGAAAAAGATAGTCTTTTCAACAAATGGTCATTTCATAATGATAAAGCTGTCAATTTATCAAGAGGACATAATCCAAAATTTTATGCACCTAATAATAGAGCTTCCGCCGGGCGTGGTGGCGCACGCTTGTAATCCCAGCATTCGGGAGGCTGAGACCGGAGGATCCGGGTTCGCGGCCAGCCTCAGCTACCTAGTGAGGCACTCTGCAACTTAGTGAGACTCGGTTTCAAAATAAAGAATAAAAAATAGGGCTGGGGGTATAGCTCGGAGGTAGAATGCCCCTGAGTTCAATCCCCAGTACCG
>PVLC010000454.1:69812-123824 GCA_004027655.1 Graphiurus murinus | reverse complement strand
GAGCTTCCAAATACATGAAACAAAACCAGTTAAGACTGCAGGGAGAAATAGATAAATACAAAGCTATTAGTGAAGATTTCAGCACCCTTCTCTCAACAACTGAGAAAAACAGAAAATAAGAAAGGTTTAGCCGCAAGTGGTGGCGCACGCTTGTAGTCCTAACATTTGGGAGGCTCAGACCAGAGGATCCGGGTTCACGGCCAGCTTCAGCTACCTAGTGAGGCACTCCGCAACTTAGTGAGACCCTGTTTTAAAATAAAGAATAAAAAATAGGGCTGGGGGTATAGCTTGAAGGTAGAATGCCCCTGAGTTCAATCCCCAGTACTGCAAAAAAAAAAAAAAGAAAAGAAAATAAGAAAGGTTTTACAAGACTTGAATAAAACCCTCAACTAACTTGACCTAGCTGAAACTATATAGCTCTCCATCCATCAATAGCAGAGTACACATTCACATGTACATGAAATATTTACCAAAGCAGAATATATTCTGGCCAATAAATTTTTCATGTAGCTCTCTCTATATAAGCTGAATATACACACACACACACACACACACATATACATGCGCACACACTTACATATTCAACGAATAATATATAATATGTATATTGAATGAGATATATGCATGTATATATATGAACTATTTCAATTTATGTGTGTGTGTGTGTGTGTGTGTGTGTGTGTGTGTGTGTGTGTTTATTCAATTTAAAGGTTAAGAAAACTCCAGGCCCGGAGGGCTTCATTGGTAAATTCTACCAAATACATAATGAAGAAGTAATACCAAATCCACACAAACTTTGCCAGCAAATGATCAGGAAGGTCCCAGATCATTCTAAGGCCAGCATTACTTTGACACCAAAACCAAATTTAAAACTTCTGCTCTTTAAAAAAAAACACTCTTAACAATGAAAAGAGAGCCCCAGCCAGGCAGAAAATATTTCTAAATGATAAGAAACTAAGTAGTAAAATAAAAATTTGAATAGAGATCTCACTAGATATGCAGATGGCAGATACTAAATATCATTAATCATTTGGGAAATGCAAATTAAAACCCAATGAGACATCACTCATCTATTACAATTGATAAAGTGTAAAAAGACTAATCATACCAAGTATTGGTGAAGGCTTGAATTAACTAGAACATTTTTCCCCTGGTAGGAACACAAATAATACAATCACATTCTTGTTGGTTTCCTTAAAAAGTTAAACATCTATCTACCATAGGATCCAGCCATTCCACTCTTAGAATTTCCCCAAGAGAGATGAAAGCATGTCCTTACAAACACTTGTAGGTGAAAGTTCACAGCAGCTTTATAAGAAACAGCCAATCGTAAGAAATGAACCAAACATCTATCAGCAGGTGAAGGGATAGACCAATTGTGACAGATCTATGCACTGGGACATTATTCCGAAATAAAAAGGAATGGGTACTGATATGCTATTAGTGAACCTCAAAATAAATATGCTTTGTGAAAGAATCCACACAAAAACAGAATCTTCCACTTGTATAAAACTCTAGAAAATAGTAACAAATATAGAGAGAGAAAACAGATCAGTAGTTATCCAAGGACATGAAGAGCCAATGAGAAGAGAGGTATTAGAAGCTTTTGGTATGACTAATATTTTTATGATCTTTATTGTGGTGATAGTTTCAGAGGTATATACATATGATGAAACTTGTCAAATTGGAAATTGTAAAATGTTTTCTTAAATTGTACAGTTTGTTGTATATCAACTGTAATAGCTGGTTTTTGTTTTGTTTTGTTTTTGTTTCATTTTTTGGTGCTATGGATAGAACCCAGGGACATTCTACCTCTGGGCTACACCCCCAGCCTGATTTTATTTTTTATTTTGAAACAGGGTCTTGCTAAATTGCTGAGGTTGGTCTCGAACCTGTGATCCTCCTGTCTCAGCCTCCTGAGTCCTGGGATTATAGGCAAAAGAAAAATAACTATTACAACTATAATTAAGTCCTTCATTCTGAAAGTTCTAAGAAGGAAAATTGTGCTATAAGAGTCTATAATAAGGTATAATATGGTCTGAGGAGTCAGAAAAGCCTCCTTTAGAAACTAGTACTTAAACTAAGATTAGAAGGCTAATCGGTATTTATCCAAGCAAAGGCCAGACAGAAAAAGGGTTCAGAGAAGTAACAGTGTAAAAAGCCCTCAGGCCAAAGGAAAGTGGCACTTTCCAGGAACTCTAAAAACTAGTGCAGAAGAAAGGAGGACACATCTAATCATGGAAGTACCAAATCATGGAGATTCCTCCTATTCTAGAAACCCATGCTACTACAGGTAACTTCTTTATCAATTTAAAATCTTAGAAGGAGTCTATTTCAACTAATTTAAATTCCTAGTATATGATTATATGTATTTAACAATGTAAAAGGAACTCATCAATATAAATTATCTATTATAATCTTATTTTGAAGTAAAGAAGATTTGGAGACAAGAAACATCCTATTTAAAGTTATAGTTACTGATGTTAAGCTATAATTATTTTTTAAAGAGTCCATATAGTTTTTAGACAGTAGTTTAGCAAAATGTTTACACATTTATTCCTGCCTCTTTTTGTTGATAATAACAATCTAATTCCTAATATTTGCTATCACCAGAAATAAAAGTTTCACTATAAAGATGTGAAATTCTGTATCTAAATGTGACTAACCTATAAAATATGTAAAAAATTATATATATTGAATAAGATTTGATAATGACTTGGGGAAAATACTCAATAAGTATACTTTAATAATAAATTTACATTTATAAATAATTAACAATATAATGAGATATTTTCCAATCTCAGAGTGTAATTTAGGTTATTTTGTTTGCCTAAGGAAATTAGAGTTAAGTCCCAAAGCCACATTAGCAAGAATATGTCTAAGTCTGAACACAAAACAGATTCATTTTAGTGCAAATTTCATCTGTTCTTCAAAAATAATTCTAAACTACATACTAAAAAAGAATTTCATTCATTCTAATAGATTACAGCAAAATATTTTCTAGTTTAATACTATACTAAGCTACTCAAACAAATATAATTTCAACTAGAATCTATCATACCCTTGGTCATAGTTCACATTGGCACTGTCCTTTCTGATCCTCACTCATGAGACCTTTAGTCGGAGTTGAAGATCCATATTCATTTTATTTTATCTTGTGAGGAGTGGCTTGAAATTTTGAATGTTTTATTCTTTTCCAGTGGAAACAAAAGACTGAATCAATACTAAGAAAACTGAAGTATCACTTGTGATACCATATCTGCTTTTGTATTTCTTCCCCCAACCATCAATCTTCCAGTCTAAAGAAGCTTTTGAAGGATACTTTTATTCCCTAGTGAAACTCCTTTAGTTAAAAAACAGCAAAGTTACCATGGAACCAACCAATTAATTTTGACACCTGTTTACCAAGATTGATCAGTCATTTTTATGTCTACTTGTAAGGTTGCTATCCTTCAGTTTAGGTACAAAGATTTTCAAGATAATTAGTGAAGTGAGAATTTCTAGTTAAGTTCATTCCCACTGTGTTATTACCTCAAATGCTGGATAAAACAAATCACCATCTTCAAATAAACTTTTCATAGGTTAGCACATACTTTTTGCCAGGAAGAATTATTTTCTCCCAAACATGATTCTTCTCTTTAACATTAAAAACCACATCTTCTTTATCCCTAAGGGTATACATAAGAAAACAGATACTTGTACCAATTAAGTCTAATCTAATTAATAGCTGAATACCAACCACAGAGAAATGAAAAAGCATCTACCAATACAGTACAAAGAATCATGGGACATAACTTCTAAGAAAATTGTGAACATTCAAAGGTCAGTTTGGGATTTACTCTTACTAACTTTATACCTACATTAAAACCGTATTCTTTTGCTCGCTCGTGTATTTTGCTTATGAGCACCATTTCTCAATGTTATTTAGGCTACTTTTCACTCTATCTGTGATCTTTCTCACTAACTGGGACAAATCTGCTGGTGAGGTCACGGGCAGATGATTAACACGTCGCCTACTATAAAATGTAGATACTATTTGCGCTCGTTAGGACTGCAGCAACTTATATCCTTTTTAAGAAACAGAGCAGGCCCACCCAAGCAAAGGCCAATACCCCTAAATTACATAGGAATCAAGCAATTTTCCTCTTAATGTATAAAAAGATGTAAAAAATGGACATAGCTTTTTTTTCCCCACTGCTTGCCTCCCAGTTTATATGTTCAAAATTCTTTCCTGCTAGGTAAAGAGGCTGGCAGTTATTTTCATAGCAAAAGTTAGAACACTTAATCAGATTACGGAAAGGCACAATACAATAAAGTCTCTTTTCTTATCTTAAATCACTTTTTAAACTTTTAACTACCACCTTTCACAAAGTATTTTTAAATGTATTTTTAAAAATATGATGCTGAGCCGGGAGGGTGGCGTCCGCTTGTAATCCCAGCACTTGGGAGGCTGAGACAGAAGGATCACAGGTTTACAGCCAGCCTCAGCCTCTTAGTGAGGCCCTCACAACTTAGTGAGGCCCTCACAACTTAGTGAGGGTGTGTGTGTGTGTGTGTGTGTGTGTGTGTGTGTGTGTGTGTGACAGAAGGATCACAGGTTTACAGCCAGCCTCAGCTTCTTAGTGAGGCCCTCACAACTTAGTGAGAGGGTGTGTGTGTGTGTGTGTGTGTGTGTGTGTGTGTGTGTGTGCCTGTGTGTGTGTGTATTGAACCCAGAAGCATTCTGCCTCTGAGTTACCCCCAGCCCTTTTTATTTTGAAACAGGTCTCACTAAATTGCTAAGGCTGGCTTCAAACCTATGATCCTCCTGTCTCAGCCTCCCAAGTACTGGGATTACAGCCACCATGCCCAGCTCAGTATCATAGTTTTAAAAATACATCTAAAAACACTTTGTGAGAGGTGCTAATTAAAAGTTTAAAAAGTGTTTTAAGATAAGAAAAGAGGCCATCACAAGAGGCTGAGTTTCTTAATGACAGTTACCTGCAAGTTGTCAAAAGGCTACCCTAATGGCCTTAACTAACAATCTGTAGCTCCCCACACCCATCCATTTCTTTTTATAACAGTAAGTAATCTAATAAACATCAACCCATCTTCACCTCTGTAAAGCAAACTCCTTGGCACCTTGAACTTCAGAAAAACCAAAGTGATGTTCCCACACAATGCCTGATAGTAAATTAACCAGTTAGAAAAGTCCATTATCGTGACCACCAAAATAAATAAATAAATAAATAAAAGGTCTAGGAATTTCCATCCTTTCACCAAACCAAAAGCCGCCCTTAAATTTTCTCAATTCAAGACTCTCCTAGCAACTTCGACATAGCATATTTGCAGAAAGCACACATTCTCAGTAAAGCTGGCAGACCTAGAATCCCGACTCGGCGCTTAGTACTGTGTAACCTTGAGCAAGTTAACTTAAATTCATTCCCTCGGTTTCTCTCTGTGCATCCGGTGTGTGAATTCTAGTAAGTCAGAGTTGTGAGGAGCAAATGACACAATCGGCCTAAACCTTGGAACAGTGTTTGGCTCACAGTACGCCCATCATAAACCCTACTTATTATGATCAGTGATTACTAAATAAACTAAACTGTTAGCAGTGGTCACGTCCAGAGGGAGGAGTAAGGATGGGGGCGGAGGTACTGGCCGACCACAACTTTGAACCTTAATTACACTTCTGTGGCTGAATTTTTCCAAGGTGCGCCTGCATCTCATGAGTTAACTGCATAATTTCTGATTAAAAAACACTGTCCTAACTAAACGGTGTTTGGCACCATAACGGAGTGCGAAAATGTTCTTGCTGAGCTGAGGATCGGAAGTCACTGCGGGCATCTGGAAGGCTCAGGAAAGGCTCCGCTCCAGGTCAGCCGGGGGCGCCGCGCGGACCCCGCTCCCGCCCGCTCCCGCCGCGCGCTGCGGGTCGCTCCGAGCCCGCGGGGCTGAGGTTCGGGATCGGACGAAAGCACTTACTTGAACCTGCCCTGGCAGTGCTGGCACTGGTCCCCCACCCAGCCCGGGTCGCAGAGGCAGGTGGAGTTGACACAGCGGCCCGAGAAGCAGGAGCCGGTCCTCTCGCACGGCTTGGACTGGGACACCTGCGCGTAGAGCGCCAGGTAGAGGAAGCCGTAGCACAGCAGCCAGCTGCTCCCGTCCAGCAGCCAGGAGGAGGCGCCCCCGCCGCCGCCCGCCGGCCGAGCCCTGCACAGCCCCGGGGCGGCCGGCTGCGGGGCAGCAGCGCGGGCCCGGCCCCCCGGCCCCATGGTCCCCGGCGCCCCTGCCCGGCCGGGCTGCGCTCGCGGGCGCCGACGGGGATGCTCGGGCGCACGGTTCCGGCCGGAGATGCTCGCCGCCGCCGGGCCGCCTCTCACGGGCGCCGGCCCCCGTCCGGCTCTCGGGTCAGGAGGGACAGATCCCCGCCGCGGTCGCCTCCGCTCGGCTGCCTCCGATCGCACGCGGGCATCGCCGCCCGGCCTCCCGACCTCGGCGTCCTCGGCGGGCAGCGGCCCGGGCCGGACCCGAGGGGACCCGGCGGGGACCTGGACGGGGCCGCGCAGCCCCGCCTCGCCTCGCCCGCGGCCCGCGCCAACTGCCGGGCTCCGAGCGCCGCGCGCCGGGGGCGGGGCCGAGCGGGAGCCCCGGGGTGGGCGCGCCCACGCGGGAAGGGGGGGACGCGCGGGCCGAGCTCCGCCTTGCAGCGCCCGCCGCGCTCCCGGGGCTCCCCCCCGCGGCCACGATCGCCCCCGATCCGGGAGCCCGGGCCCGGGCCGCAGCCGGTGCCCGCGGTGCGCGCTGTCGCCCCCGCAGCCCCGCGTCGGCCCACGCGCCCCCCTCGGGCCCCGCGCGGTGGTCTCGCCCCGCCCCTGACAGGGACCGGGGACTCCCCCCGCGCGGCCCGCCAGCCGAGGGGAGACCGGCCCCCCCAGGTGTGGCCCGCGTGCCCGCGGTGCCCTTCCCTCGGCGCGCGGGGGACCCGCACCGCCAGCCTCCCGGGTCCCGCAGAGGCAAGATCGAGGCCAGCGGCTGCAGAGCAGGAGCCCTGCCCGTCCGCCGTCTGCAGCTGCAAAAGTGCAACGCGTTTTCCCTAGCGCTTCCCCGTCCTCCTGCCTATTTCTTCTTTTTTTCTTAAAAGAGAAAAACTCCCAACTACACACACAAAGAGCAGAGCATGTGCGGCTAGCCAAAGTCTTAAAGGCACCGCAGTCCGACCACGTTGTGGGGTCCTCAAGGACAGGGAGGGGTGGGGGGCAGTGTTCTCGCAGAGGGACCTCTCCAAGGGGGAGCCATTTCTTCCGTGGAAATACGTCTCCCCCGCCCCCAACAAAGAACTGCGAGGTTCTGAGCCCCAAGCGCGCCACCACTTCCCGACGCGGCCTCGGAACCCCCCACGTATCTCCTTTTCTGCTTGTCAGTGTTTCCTCCTCCATCTGGGACGATATTCTGCCTTGAAAAATATTGCAACATCGGGGCTTTTTTCAGAAGAGCAGAAAGGATGCCCAGAAAAAAAGCGCTGTTTTCCTTCCTCAGCCGCAATCTTTCTTCCTTTATATGACTTTCCAAGATTTGGTAGCATATGCCGAGCTGCTTGCTTTGTACTTTTGTGCCTTCTTTACACAGGCTTTTTATCTGAACCCTTGAGAAAGGAAGCCGCACACAGATTGCAGCCATGCATCCTCCAGTAACAGCAGCGTAGCTGGAGCCCCACCAAAGCGCCGGCAGAAGGAAGGAGAACATGAGAGCGGCCAAGGACATTTCTGACAGGAAAAAAAAAAGAGAGAGAGAGAGAGAAAAGTTTGGGTTGTCACTATACAGTCATAATATTATTGTTAAGATTCAACTCGTGTTTATTTGGGGAATGATGAACCCATGTCATCTCTTTTAATCTCTATCATCTCCACTTTGCAGATGAAATCCTCCATTAACCCCATTTTGCAGATGAGGAAAGAGAGACTCAGATTGAAATAGTGGTCAATGGCAGCCTTAGAGCAAGTCATGAACAGACCTTTAAACTCAAGTTCTCTGCCTTCTATGCTGTTTCCACTATTTATCAGGCTGCTTCTAGCTGCTTTGTTCTCCTTGGGTGAATAAAAAACCAGTGTTGGCTTGGTTTGCAAATACCTCAGCAGTGACTTAAGGAGGAAAGCAAAGGTCCAGAAAGAAGTATCTCCTTTGCAAATGAAAAAGAAAAAGGGAAACCAGGATTCTCATTGATACAAGGAACAAATCACGACAATTCCACCTCTTGTCAGGACTAGCAATGTCATCACCAAACCTAAAACATTGGACAGCCCTTTTGTATGTTTTCCACATTCGGGTGCTTCATAAAGACTTCTTGGGATGGGGAAAGAAGTGAGGGGGAGCCCCCTGCCAAAAACAATTAAAAGGAGGATTTTTGTCTGGATCACACCTTTTAACGTCCATGATTGTGAAATCCAGAAGTCTTTCTAGTCTCCAGCGGTACAGGCGCAGGTTCTGCCGCTTTTCCATTCTCTTTCTGCCAGCTAAAGTTTAAAGTCAGCCACATCTTTCTGACATCTAATGCAGAGGCCCTTTCAGGCGTATGTGGAAAGTGGCCACACTCTTAAAACCTTCAGTAAGTGTGAAGGTAATTCAAAGAGTGCGCTGGAGTCCCTTTAACAAGAGATAGATCACAGCGCAGCCACATACTGACTGTAGCCTATATTTGAGCAAAGGGTTCGCCCATTAAAAATACATATCTTTTAATCGTCTAACCACTAGACCCAGCTCAATACTTCCCCATACCCTGAAGAGCATGCAGCCCCACAGGCCTCCTTTCAACACTGCCTTTAGAATCAAACTGATTAAATTAATATAGTTATTCTCATTAAGGATCTCACAGAATTTCCACTTGGCCCATATCATATTTCGCTTTCAAAAGTTTCCCAGTCAACATTTTCTGCGTAACTATGATGAGGTGAAGGAAGAGAAAATAAAGATGAATAGGCATGATTTCCACACCTGGATGAGCTTATCTCTTATCAGGCTCACTAAATCGTAAGTTTCTTATACAGTCAAATGTCATATATCTTACAAACAGAGACAGAAAACTTAAATGATTGAAAATGGTCACACAAAAAGCCAATGACAAAGCTTGCTCAGCGTCTTGCCGGATGCTTCGGTATCTTCTATGATCAAGAAATGTTAAAATTTGTGTTTGTTGTCTTTTTTTTTCCTAAAGATGTAGAGTCAGCATCCTAGCAGTGCTATACACACTGGTAAAATAATTCATGGTATTGGTAATAGCAGTCATAAATCTAGCAGAAAGGTTAAAAAAAAAAAACTACTCCAAAGAGTCAGTTTTACTGAGGTAGGATGAAATGACTAAAATAAGAATTATCTATTAAAATTTCTCCAAGGGGAAACATAATAAAAGTATATTTGATTTCCTATAATTAGCCTTCTATCAGGACCTTTGGATATTGGGGGAGGGGGAGTGTGTTTCGTTTCCATTCATACCACTTCACAATGGTTTTATAAAATGATAGACGAAAACCTAACTCTTCACACCACCAAATTGTTTGAAGGAAATTCAAATGATTTTTGAGAAAGCATAAGAGAGAGGATAGATCTGCTGATCTTTTGATTGTTACTCAAAAAGTACAAAAAAAAAAAAAAACTATTTGGACTAATGAACCAAAGCAAACCCTTCTCAGCTGCTTGATTGAAGAACGATCCCTACTCTGGTTATTGTTCACCATTCGGCTCATAGGAGGCTTCTGAAAGCAGCCATGATAATGAGAGCTGCAGATAGTCTGGCCCCAAGAGCCAGAAGTGCATCTATTCAAGGGACACAGTACAAGGGGAGCAGCATTGTTAAGACACTCATAGCATGAATGGTGTATGAGGTTAGAAGAGAAAAAAAAAAAAACATATCAAGTTGAGTCATTAAAAAATTACTGATGGAATGAAAGATGTTCGCATGGCTCTGATCTTAAACACCACCCTTCCCCCAACCAAATCTAACATTCTGCTTTCTCTTGGATCCATTCTTCTCTTCCATCCGTCTCTCTTGCTGTCACACTTTCAAACACACACATACCCTCATCCATCTGCCAATTTTTCTACTCAACACATTTCAAACATATTGTTATAAGTAAATCCAAGGAAATAAACCCAGAGTCTAAATTCACTATGCTAGGCTAATATTTTTTTTTAAACCGGGAAATAAAATGAGCATCCTTAAACTTTTCTTCCTAAATATTCAGACTTGTCACACACACACACACCAAAAAGGAGTTGATTACTAACCAATTTCAGAAATTTGTCTTTTGTGGAATTTAATTCAATAAAAACACAGGAAGGAGGTTAGGGACATCATTTGGTGGTAGAACAATTGCCTAGCATGTGGGAAGCCCTAGATTTAATCCCTAGCATCTTTAAAAAAAAAAAAAAAAAAAAGGCAGCTGGAAATGGTGTCACACCTATAATTCCAGCTATTTTGGAGGCTGAGGTAGGAAAGTCATAAGTATGCAGCCTGTTGAGGGCAATATAATGAAACCCTGTCTCAAAATAAATTAATAAATATATAAAACCATAGGCGAGGACCTCCTGTTAAACATAGTGAATTAAGTGTGGACATTCCCCTCTGGTCTCTCTACAAATTCCACCAACATGACAGGAGAGAGGTTTTTTTTGGAGTCTTGGGTTTGTTTCAATCTGTAAAGGTATAAACTCATAGAGAAATGAGGAAAGACCCAAACTGAAGGTGTGAGGTGACAACACGTTTGCAAGTGCCACTGGAGACAGAGAGCAAATGGGAATCTGTGCCTACACCATGCAGATCTGCAAAGACTATTTTAGGGTTTGGGGTTAGAACATTCCCCACAAGCGCATGTGTTAAAAGTATGATCCTCAATGCAGGAAGGTTCAGAGGTGGGCATGGCTAGAGTCATAGGTCACTGCAGGCAGAAATGACCTTGGGGACGATGTATATCCCTGGTCCCTCCTCTTGCTTGCTCTGCTTTTAGCTACCAGCAGGTGAGAGCAGTATATCTCAGCCATACTTTGCTGAGGTTCTGTCTGGGAGGCTAGAAAGAGTGCACAATTTGGAACTGTCCAAGCTATTGCAAGAAACTTGATAGGCTTCCCTATCCTCTCCTCCTTGGGATAATATTTAAAAGAATGAAGGCATGGGCACATTAAAAGGAAAAAAAAAAAAGTTCAGGAACCTTCTCCATTCCATAAAAGTCATTTGCTGGAACTTTCCTTCACCTGAAAGGAGAACAAAATTTTTATTATAATACAGCTGCTTTGAACTGGGGGTGTAGCTTGATGGTAGAATGCTTAATTAATACAAGGCCTTGGATTCTATCCCCAGCACCACAAAAACAAAACCACAACAACAAGAAGATAAAACCCAGTTCTGTCAATAAAAATGAACAAAAATTCCATTTGAATCAAAAAAGGAAGCATCATATTTTATTTTCAGCTGTCTCAACTTCCCCTTAATAGATAGATAATTCTAAGTGTGTGTGTGTGTGTGTGTTTACTGGGGATTGAACTCAGGGGCACTCTACCTCTAAGCTACACCCCCAGCCCTTTTTATTTTCTGTTTTAAAACAGGGTCTTCCTGGGTTGCTGAGAGTCTCACTACATGTTGAAGCTATCCTCAAACCTGTGATTCTCCTGTCTCAACATCCCAAATACTGGGATTACAGGTGCGTGCCACCACGCTTCGCTGAGAAGTCCAACTCCTGAAGATGACTCTTATTAAGAATCACTGTACTGTGTTGCATCATCTCAGATCCAAATCCACTTTTAAAAGGGCGATACACTGAGAAATAGTGCCAATGAACACACGAATGGCAATCTTTGTGATTTTGAGAAACAGGATTGTTTTGCCTGAGAGAAAAATCCCAACCGCTACAATCAAATTCTTAAGGCATCAATCCACATACAGATCAACCAGTAAAAAGGTCTGCATACCTTAGTTAAGTTGAGGTCTGTTTTATGTCCCATCTGTTTAAAGCAAAAGTCAGTCACAAGAAGAAAAACAGGAAGTACTTAAAAAACAAAAGCTCCCAAGCAAAAATAAACAATTCATCAGAACAATAGCCTACTAGCTCTTAGAAAGCTCCTTGGGGTCCTGACACAGGAAAATATGTTTATGTTTACAGGGAAAAGAACATGAAAGAGAATTATGGGCCCTCTCATCAGGAGAGACTAAGCCATCAGGATTCAGGGAGGTTTCCTTAAACAGAGCTCAGAGACAAAAAGAAACCACGAAGAGCACACACATTAAAAAAGAAAAGAAAAGAAAAAAAAATATCTGACAAATGATAGCCAGACCCCACAAATCCCGATAACATGACATTCTACTTATTAAAAACATCAGTCTTGGAAGACTCCAGGCACAGTAATTTTGAGAATGTACACAAGTAAATTAAAACCAGGCTTATGATTCTTCTTATTGTAAGTCCCTCACCCATATTCTCCTGAAAAGCGAATGTGAAATTTTAAATTAAATGGAAAAAAAAAGTGAACCTGAGCATTGCTGATTTTAAGCATGAGCTCCAAGTTTACCATTTTTTAATTGGAATATAGTCCGAAAGTCTTTGTGCACCTGAAGAGGACACACACTTTTCCAGGAAAATTCGCTCCAGGGTGAACAGAGGAAATGTGAAATCTATGACTAGTAAGTATGTGAGAAAGTTTAATTTATCTGAACCACTTGGTAGCAGCCTCTTTAGGACATCTTTTATGACTTCATTTTTTTTTTTTTTTTTTTTTTTGTAGTACAGAGGTTTGAACCCAGAGGCATTCTACCTTTGAGCTACATCCACAGCCTGATTTTATTTCTTCTTTGGAAATGGGGTCTCTTAGGTTGAAGAGAATCTCACTATTTGCCGAGGCTGTCCTCAAACCAGCGATCCTGTCTCAACCTCCCAAGTGCTGGGATTACAGGCCTGCACCACCATGCCTGGCTCTATGACCTCATTCTTGATCAGGCGTGCAGACCTTTCATTTATGGAGGTAGCAGAAGGTGGTGCCAAGAGAACTGGACAAAAAGCAGCAATTATCCACTCTCTACAACACCACAGTGCATGCCTCACACTCATTGGTAAAATTTTAGCAAAAGAAAAAAACAATGGTCCTCTCTGAACATTATTGGGAGGCTCAAAATTCCAAGTGAAATAAAACATTAAGCCAGGAGTGGTGGCGAATGCTTGTAATCCCAGGTCTTGGGAGACTGAGACTGGAGGATCTGGGTTCGCGGTCAGTTTCAGCTACTTAATGTGGCTCTCTGCAACTTAGTGAGACCCTGTTTCAAAATAAAGAATAAAAAAATAGGACTAAGGGTATAGCCTGGAGGTAGAATGCCCCCAAGTTCAACCCCTAGTACCGTGAAGGGAAAAAAAAAAAAAAAACAGAAAGAAAGAAATAAAACATTAACGTTATCGTATCTGTGTGTGTGTGTGTGTGTGTGTGTGTGTGTGTGTGTGTGTGGTATTGGGGTTTGAACAAGGGGCGTTCTATCTCTGAGCCACACCTTTAGCCCTAATATTATTATTTATTTTTATTTTATTTTATTTATTTATTTTGTGTGTGTGGTACTGGGGATTGAACTCAGGGGCATTCTACCTCCGAGCTACACCCCCAGCCCTATTTTTTATTCTTTATTTTGAAACAGGGTCTCACTAAGTTGCAGAGGGCCTCACTAAGTAGATGAGGCTGGCAGCGAACCTGGATCCTCCAGTCTCAGCCTCCCAAGTACTGGGATTACAAGCGCGCACTACCACGCCCAGCTTATTTTAAATTTCGAAGCAGGGTTTCACTAAGTTGTGGAGGGCCTTGCTAAGTTGCTGAGGCTGGCCAAGAACCTGTGATCCTCCTGCCCCAAGCACTGGGGTTACAGGTGTGCACCACCACACCTGGCTCATCAGACTTACCTTAATAACTACGAAGTCCCCACCCGATTGAACCGTGTCAGCTTGGCCTCCTCCCTTAGAATGCTGTGCAAGGACCCAGTGGAGCAATGCACAGCTAGAGAACCACAGAGCCAGCTCGATCATCCCTGGGACCTAGATCTCTCATGGCCTGTCACTTGGTGGCAGAGACTTCACAGGGCACCGTGGCATGCCCAGGTGAGGGAAGAGAGCACACCTGTGTGGGACTGCAGTGACCCCTGGAACGTCCCAGGGACATATTGCATTCATGTTCTTGCTCAAACTGGGAACTCCAGCTCCTGTTCTGTCCTTCAGCTCAAAGCCTGGGGACAGGGGGATTTGCTCTATTGTGAATGCCTTTGAAACATCTTAGCATGAATTTCCTTGTACCTATTATTGTCAGTAGTTTTGATAAGGACTATGAGACAAGTACAAAGATGTATCACTTCCACTGCTGCCCCGGGCACCACCCCCTCCCTCCTTGTTCCCTCCCTCCAGCACATACTCAGCACACATGTGTCTGGATCTTTCTTTAACTGTCACCCAGCCGATCAGAGGAAACATGAATCTGAGAAATCACCAACATCCTAGAGCTACTTTAATATGTGCATGGATGAAATGTTTCTATTTTTTAAAATAAGACTGAAAGAGGGAACGAACACAAAGGGGTTAAATACTTGTGGTGAGATCTTAGAGTGGAGTCAATTAAGGTAGATAACCACTTATTTCCCCTAAGTGGAAAGTGGACCTAACAGTGGAATTTGGGCATCTCTGACTATATAATGAATGGATCTAAGGGGAGAATTAAAGTAAAAGGTTATGTCTTCACTGGGAAACACCCTCCCCAAATTTAAGTCTGGCAGATATCACCAGCAACAGCTCTGACTATTTTTAATGGCTAGGAAGAGGCTTAAGGAAATGTTAATTACTGAGATTATCCCAAGTCTCCTCTGCATAAATAATAACATCATTACCGACAGATTCTTGGCTCACCCAAACTTCTTTCAAACATGCAGACTAGTCAAAATGAAATACTTATTAGAGAAAGATTGGAAAGGGTGAAACCGGAAATGATCACTCAAAATAAGAAAAAATTGACTTCATTAAAAGGGGAGAAATATAGGCATTCAGAGCTAGCTAGACACTAAAAATATGTATGAATGAACAGCAAGGCAGTGAGACTGTGTTGATATGATGGCCTTTGAGGGTGCAGCGACTCAAAGGAAATCACCGAGGAACTTGGTGCCAGCCCCTAGCTCCTGCTCAGAAAGCTTGTAGAGGCCCAGCCATCCAAGAGGGTTGACAATATTACATCGGGTGGGAACATTTCCTCTAGCTCCTGATCAGCGTATGCCCTAAAGTCTCGGGACTTCCGAGTGCTCATTATTTTTATTCTAACTCCTTTGCTGCAAAAGCTATCCCCATTCACATGAATGCCTAATTTTTCTAAATCATCCTAAGCTATCTGTAGCAATTATTCCTTGATTAAATTTCTAAAGTTAATGAAGTTTTAAAAAAGACATATTAGCTTTAAATTGTTCTGCCTTTTCATTTTATCAAGTGTCCTTTACTCCTTTATTATTAAAACATAAATAAAACATCCGATCATCCTTCTCTTGAACATTTATTATTTTATAGCACTGATCAGATTTCTGCCTTTTTTTCTCCTAAATAAAATGTCCTACAGGGTTCACCTCTGCACTCTGTCTTGCTACCCCGACTATAATAACTATTTTAGCTTATCTCCTTAGATTATTTCTTGTCCAGCCCAGTCATTTTTTAGATGAACAAGATGAAATGGTGCAGGTCATTTAAAATTAGGGTATGTACTTTGTAAAAATGAAACAAATTTATCCCATTGTGTTCTACAACCATTTTATTTTATTTTGGTACTGGGGATTGAACTCAGGGGTATTCTACCTCTGAGCTACACCTCCAGCCCTTTCTATTTTTTTATTTTGAAATAGTCTCACTAAATTACCATGTGCTGGCTTTGAGCCTGTAATCCTCCTCTCTCAGTCTTCCAAGTATAGATGTGTGCCACCACACCAAGCTCTACAATCCTTTTAAACTAGGATAGTCTCTTATTTACTTATTTAATTACCACCGGTTTGTTTTTGTTGTTAGTTGGTTGGGGGTTTTTTTTGGGGGGGGGGTGGAGTTTTCTTCTCATACTGGGGTTGAACCCAAGAGCATTCTACCTCTGAGCCATATTTTATTTCTTACTTTGAAATGGGGTCTCATTAGGTTACTGAGTCTTGCTAAGTTGCTAAGGCTGTCCTAGCAACTATGATCCTCCTGTCTCAGCCTCTCAAGTACTGGGATTACAGGCGTGCACCACCATGCCTGGCCTCTTTTTACTTATTTTGAAACAGGGTCTTGCTGAATTTCTGATGATCTCACTAAGTTGCTAAGGCTGACCTCAAACCTGTGATCCTCCTCAGCCTCCCCAGCACTGGGATTTCAAGTATATACCACCATGTCCAGTTGTCTATAAGAGTGTCAGTATGCTTCTCCAGAAGGATTAGAACTCATTCAGTTCTCATGAGGATATTATTTAAATCATCTCCTTCTGAGATGCATTAGAATCATAGGATCTCAAGGCAAATTTCTGTCTTTGGTGGTCTTCTACTTGGTTAAATAAAATGTCTAGATGCTTCTTGATTTCCATGATTATGGGTTTTTGAACTTTACCAACTGTATGATGAGACAGAAGCCCTTAACTCCTGAGTTAACGACCCTGCCCACATCCTCTGCCAATAAAGCCTACTGAGGCAGCCATGTTTTGTACACATGATTCCGTTTTCCTTGGCTACTGATAAGTAGAACAAAGGCAAACACCAGCCTGTGGGCAACCAGTCCTTAAGTTCACCAGAAATTTTAAAGATGACTTTGCACAAAAGTGATACTAAAACAGGGATGCACTGGGGCAATCAATTTCTCCCATTGGGGAACTTGAATTAGGAAATGTAGAAAGAGGTACATAATTAAGAATAAGAATCTGGGCATGGTGATGCACATTTGTAATCCCAGTACATGGGAGGCTTATATAGGAAGATGGCAGGTTTGAAGCCAGTCTCAGTAACTTAGCAAGACTCTCAGCAACTTACTGAGACCCTGCTTCTAAATAACATAAAATCGGTCTGGGGTGTAGCTCAAGGATAGAATGCCCCTAGGTTCAATCCCCAGCACCACACACACACACACACACACACACACACACACACACACACACACACACAAAGATAAGAATTAAGGCTGAAAATAGTCATAGAAAGAGACCATTAGATGATAGAGAGACCAAGAAGACATGAGTATCTCAAGTTACAAGAAGGCCAAAATTATGAGTAAGAAGAAATTATTGATTGGTAGAAACCATCAACCAGAGAAATGATAGAATAAACGATAAAGAGATTTCTCCCTGACAGTGCTCAGACAGAGAAGCAGACACATGGAGAGTTTTTCAGCCATACTCTGGCCACGCAGTAAAGATCCACCAACTCCCACTGCTGAGGATTCTAAACGGCCATTGGATTCCAGTCTCCATGGTTCCCATTCACAGATTTCCACGAGATTCTATCTTGCATGTAGGTTTATACAGCACCTCCATATTTGAACTGACTTGTGTGAGTCTCTGCTTTTAGAAACCCAAGCCTAACTCTAGTGTTCACTCTGCTCTCTTCTTTAGCTGAAGTCACCTCCTATCCCACTTTGCAGATATGTCGTCTGGCCAGGCCCTGTGCTCCTATACGCCTTCCTGATGCCTCTATCATGACATCTCCATTCCTTTACATTACATGGTCTTCTTCTCTAGAGGGAGCCAATAGGAGGCAGGAACTACCTTGTTAGTGTCTCTTGTAGCCAAAGTCCAACACAGTGCCTAGGAAATAGTTGGCATTGATAAATATCTGTGAAGTTAATGAATAAATGAAAGACTCCACAGGCTACACTTTAACAGTTCTCTTTTCCAGAGCAGAGTTAGTGAAGGGAAGGGAGTGAACGCTGGGAGGTGACAGAGTCTTGTTGGCCAACAGTGAGATGCTTACTTACACAGAAAGCCACTTGAACATACCTATAACACGATCTAGCTTAGGGTTTAGAAGTTTTTAGGTGCCTTTTTTTTTTTTTTTTTTTTTTGCAGTACTGGGGATTGAACTCAGGGGCATTCTACCTCTGAGCTACACTCCCAGCCCTATTTTTTATTCTTATTTTGGAACAGGGTCTCACTAAGTTGCGAAGAGCCTCACTAAGTAGCTGAGGCTGGCTAAGAACCCGGATCTTCCAGTCTCAGCCTCCCAAATGCTGGGATTACAATGGTGTGCCACCACACCCGGCTTTTAGGTGGCTTTTCTGGCTGCTTCATTAAGATTATATTGGGGAGAAAGCAAAAATGAAAGAAGGAAAACAAGTTATGAAGCTGTTAGCAGTAATCCAAGAAAGAGCAAATGGTGGGTTGGACCAAAACTGGTAACTGTAGAGGTGTAGAAAAATGGCCAAGTTCTAAGTATGTTTTAAAGACAGCGGCATCAGGATATGCTGAAGGATTGAATGTGGGATGTGAGAAAGAGAAAAGTCAAAGATAACTCCCAAGTTTTGGGCATAAGCAACCAGAAGGAGAGAATTCCATTTACCAAAATGAGGTAAACTGTGGGAGAAGCAGGTTTGGGGAGGGAAGATTAGAGGTTCACTTCTGGACATGATGAGCTTGAGGCGCCTATTGAAAATCCAGATGAAGATCTTGAACAGGCAGATGGCTACGGAGCTGCAGGTTAGGAGAACAAATAGGAATGAGATGCAAGTGTGAGAATTATAAGTATATAAATTTAAAGTATGTTGAATGAAGACACTGGGTAAAATAATTCAAGAGTGAATATAAATGGAGAAAAGTTCCAAAGAGTATATAAAAGAACACATATAGACTCTGAACCCAATAGGATTAGACTTCTGGATATTTGAAACACTTCTCAACTCCCATTTAAAAATCAGGAATTGTAAGCCAGGCATGTGGGTGCACACTTGTAATCCCAGTACTTGGGAGGCTGAGACAGGAGGATACAGGTCTGCAGCCATCCTCAGCTACTTATTGAGGCCCTCTACAACTTAATGAGACCCTGTTTCAAAATAAAGAATAAAAAATAGGGCTGGAGGGAAGGGGGACAGGTGTAGCTTGGAGGTAGAATGCCCCTGAGTTCAATCTCCAGTACTGCAAAAAAAAAAAAAATAGACCAGGAATTGTAACCTCATTAATCAGTATCTGGGACACTGGGCATTTATATTAGAGTTCAAGGTGACTGTGTGTTTTAAAAATAGCCTATGTGGATGTACCAGTCTTCCCAATCAGTAGACACTTGATAAGCATTTGTTCCTTTCCCTTAACATGCCAACAATTCCTATGCGAGAGACAATAACCCAGAGAGGAAAGGGAAGGCTCGTTAATAAATATGAATCTGACTATTCCTCTAGTCCTCCACTGTGTCTCCACCCGATTCCCAACTTGTGTTCAAGGTCAAACACCAGCATCACCAGGGTCAACAGGAGCCACAAAGGCACAGGTGAAGACGTCCCAGGAAGAGCGGGCAAGTGAGCATACACAGGCCTGCCAGCTTGTCTGACTGTATTTCTACTTGCATACGAATGCGATCCAATCCACAAGAGAGGTCAAGAATCGTGGAGGAGGGTGTAAGGAGAGCTCTGAGGCACCACTTTGCACAAGTCTTCCATTGAAGGACCTTAGTGGACTGGGCACTGGCACCAGCCAAGGAAAACCAGGCACCCACTGCTCCTGCAAGCCACTCCTGGACAAATACAGACTCCCAGGACAAATATCTTGTGCCTTTCTGAAGTTGTCTTTCCAAATTCTGAACTGTCTTCATTCTATATAAGTATAATACATCAAGGTCTGGACCATGGTGAATGACCTGGGTGGGGAAACAGGTCATTTTTAGACCTGGCTCAATTTTCTGTTGTTCTCTAGTCACTTGATCTGTTTGTTTGTTTGTTTGTTTGTCCTTAAAGGGCTACCAGAAAGACAGAAAGCAAAATCTTTTAATCTGGTTTATCAATATATCCCATATGTGGAGACATCACGATGGTCCTTGTTCACGGAATATACTCATCTGCTACGTGTAAGCCCTCGGACCTCATTCACCCCACGGGTGATGGTTAATCTGGACTGGCAACTTGACTGGATTATGGAACACCCAAGATGATGTGACGTTGGGTGTGTTGCTGGGATGATTTTGGCTTATGTAATGGCAGGTTGAATGGGAAGTCCTGCCCTGAATGTGGGCAGCATGGTTCTGATAGGCACAGGAGCTGGATAAAAAGAAGGAAAAAGCTGTGTGAAGCCAAATGTGGTTCTTCCTGAGAAAAGCGCATCTGCTCTCACCTGGGATACAAGTCTTCAGCTCTTTGAACTGGACTTTCACCATCATTTCTCTGGACAGTTCCCTGGCCTTTCCATCTTAGACTGAAGCTTCATTGTCCATCACTCTGATCCTGAGACTCCAGTGCTTGGTCCCTCTGGCTCTCTGCATACGGACAGCCACTTGGGACCTCACTGCTTTGGACTATAAGCTGATTTGATAAATCCCCTTTTTACCATATACCTCTTATCCTGTGAGCTCTGTTATTCTAGTGAACACTGACTAATATACCACCCATCACCCCACCCGAAAATTCAGCCTTGCCCCAAATGCCAGATTGGAGCATAGTCAGGCAGCCTCAACCTCTCCGCCTAGGAAGGTTAGGTAAACTGATTGAGAAAGAGTGTCCCAGCAGCGATCACTGGGCTCCCACTTCGGACCCTAAAAGCCACCCTTTCTGTCATGCTGAGATGAGTTCTAATCAGACCTAGCCAGCTCACCCCTAGCTATGGTCATTTGCTAGATGGGACAAATGTAATGTTCAATGAACTCACAGAACTTTTATATATCAAATCCGTTTCAAGATCCTGCATCACCGTGCCTGCCAAGACACTTCCATGCAGAAACCTCAGCATCTTGACTGAGCACTACCAATGAAACTACCTAGGATCTATGACAAAATTATTTCTGCCAAAAGAGAGCTAACATGCTTGCTCCTGAGCCTGGAATATAACATTTGTCTATGGCAGGATTCTGAGCACTCCCTTCAGTCTGTGTTCCTCCATGCTAAATCTAATCATTCTCTATAACAGCTTTTTATCCTTCAAGGTGCTCCTGGTCCAGTCTGTAGTATTCACTACTTAATACCAATAGTAATAATAATTTGAGCCAGTGTTTGTCTAATTTTTCTCTGTTTTAAAAGACAAAATAGGGCAGGACATGGTGGTGCACACCTTCGATCCCAGTATCTGAGAGGCTGACACAGGAGTATCGCAAGTTCAAAAACAGCCTTGGCAACTTATCGAGACTCTTAGCAAGCTAGTGAGACCCTGCTGTAAAACAAAAAAATTTAAAAAGGGATGGGGGTGTAGCTGGGAAGTAGAATGCCTCTGGGTTCAATCCCCAGTAACACACACACACACACACACACACACACACACACACACACACACACACACACGGAGATCTGCGTTATATAACCCAGAATAAGAAATAATCAAGAGCCGGGCGTTGTGGCGCACGCTTGTAGTCCCAGCATTCGGGAGGCTGAGACCAGAGGATCCGGGTTTGCGGCCAGCCTCAGCTACCTAGTGAGGCACTCTGCAACTTAGTGAGACTCGGTTTCAAAATAAAGAATAAAAAAAAAAAATAGGGCTCAGAGGTAGAATGCCCTTGAGTTCAATCCCCAGTACCGCAAAAAAAAAAAAAAAAAGAAAGAAAGAAAGAAAGAAATAATCAAGAAAAGTTTTTCTTTTTTGTGGAATAAATGTGAATGTTTTCAATGTGGGTTAGAATTTTAATATATTAATCTTAGATTTAAGGAATCATGTGGTGGTTTTTTGCCTTTCTCTTTTTTTGAAAAAAGAAGTATGTTGTGAAATAATGGATTTTGACTCATATTTATGACCTTTAGAAATCAAGATTTAGCATGGAAACTCCTGTATCATCAAAAGATATCTTGAAATTAGAAAGAACACGTCAGTTACTGAATTTTGACTTTTACACAGGTGGGTATTTTAAGGTCTTTTCAAATGCATTCTATTTGGTTTTCTGTCTTCTGACACCATAATTAAAAACATCTTTGATAAAAATGCCTTGAATAATTAGCATTCTTTCAATGCAACTCAAGTACATCTTTTGAGAAGGATTAATAAACACACTGTGTCTACCAGGGATTTAAAAAATTTGCTACTACTGCCAGATCTCTGCTTGTTGGTCAGTCCTATAGTGGATAGATACTAAACATAATTTACAAATGATATTTGTGTCTAGCTGAGCGATGAACTTAATATCGAAGATCTGTCCATCTTTGTCAACCCAGAGAAGATTTTCCAGTCAAGGAGGAGCTGTGTCATGACTTGGCTAAAAGTAATATTTCAGATTAGATTCAACAAATAAAAGGAATCTTTTTGTTATGCTAAAAATGTAGATAACTGGAACTTTTACGATAAAGTAAAAATCTCCAGATGTGAACTTAACTTGGGAAGACAGCCTGTTCCTAGTTTTAAGGGATTTGATTTGTTTTGCTTGTTTTACTGCAGAAACAAATTTCCCTTGGCAATCAGGGTTGCTATTTTCTTAAACTATTTTTTTTCTTAATTTTTCCTGTGAAGGGAGAACTATTTTAATTGACATTTATCACCAGACAAAGTAAGAATCATTTCAGTTCTGAAATTTTGGAAGAAACATTTCCCATCTGTTTCAATAACCCAACTGGCTAATTACATTGCCAAGAATAATTTGTCACAAACGGAAAGACCGTTCTTTGGGGGAAAACTCTTACTGCTTTATCTTACATCACATACTGATTGATGAGTATCATAACTCATGAAACTAACTTCTGCCATGGATTCATTCTAAGAAATAGATTCCAAAAGGAATCGTGAAACACTGGTTAATAATTTACGTTGCCTTAAAAAGAGATGATGTGTCTCTTGTTTAGTTTATTTCAGAGAAGTCTCCTATATTAGCTGTATTCTACTTTTAGCATATAGGCCACTGGTGTATGAATGGCTCATCCCAACAAAGAAGAAGGAAGATGTAGGCAGCGCATCTGCAGTATCATCACCAACTGCCCTCTGTGATTTCAGTGTTGCAGCCAGGCAGCATGGTAGGGTAGTGAAGAGTCTTGAATCTTAGCTTGAGTATGTGACAAATTGTGTAAATCTTTGGTGCCTTGTAAAAAGAATATCTCCATAGTCATGACTATCTCAGAGAGCCATTAAGAATTAACACATTTGGCCGGGTGTGGTGGCACAAGCTTGTAATTCCAGTACAAGGCTGAGACTGGAGGAACGCAGTCAAGGCTCAAGGACAGCCTCAGCAAGTACTGAGGTTCTCATAAACCTAGAGAGACCCTGTTTCAAAATAAAAATAAAAATAAAAATGGGGCTAGAGGTGTAGCTTGGAGGTAGAATACCCTAGGTTCAATCCCTAGTACCAAAAAAAAAAAAAGAATTAACACATCTAAAGCTCAGTGAATGCTGTTAATATTGATAATAATATGACGATGATAATTAATATTATTATACTCTTTCTCCTCCAGAAAGCAAACTCTACCTGCCAAAGGTTGCTTCATTATCAGTTTGGCTTTCAGTTCTGGCTGCACACTAGAATCATCTGGAAAACTTAAGAGGGGATAGTAAGCAACGTCCAGGATCTACCAGGAAGAAATTTGAATTTAACACATCTTGGATAGGGCCCAGGAACAAAAACTCTCTTTCTCTCTCTCAGATATGTACACATGTATATATGTGTGTATATATATATACATATATGTGTGTGTGTGTGTATGTATATGTGTATATATACATGTATGTATAGTTGTTTTGTTGTTGTTTTTAGTTCCCCAGCAGTTCCTTAGTGTACAACTAGGCATCTTAGAAGGACAGTTGAATGTCAGCTGACAGATAACCTTAAGTAAAAGCACACTAACGACTAGGAAATGCAAACAAGAAAGAAGGGAGAAAATCAGAGAAATTGGGGCGAGCAGACCTTTCAGTATTGTCCAGACAGTGTTAGACAGTGCTTGCATCTTACTGATCCTACTAGCATAATTATTTTTTGATGTGACCCTAAGATTAGGTTTGATAAACAAGCTTCCTGGTGACTCTGCCATTTCCTCCACCTCCAACTACAAATCTAACTCTACATTTTGGGTATTCTCAGTTAAGAAGCAAAAGAACTTGTCATTGTCATCATCATCATCATTGTCATCCTTGTTGTTATTGTTGTTACAGGGTCTTGCTATGTCACCCAGGCTGGCTTGGAACTTGCAATCCTCTTGCCTTAGCATCCTGAATAACTGAGATTACAGGTATGTGCCACCATGCCCAGCTCAGAACCCATCTTTGGATATTCAGTTTGTAAATTCCAACAAGGAGCCCCATTTCCTTAGTGATAACATATGTCAGACAGATCAAATGTAGTTACCACGATGAATGGTTTCAACTCAAAGGATCCAACCACTAAATAGAGGTGTTTGTTCTTTCTAAGGAACAAGAGCTCCAAACCACAGTCAAAGAGTCAGAGAAATGGGCCATATAAGAAAAAAAGGGGGGAGTGTTTTACATTTCTGATGCTTTATAAAAACCTGAAATTCTAAGTGATCTTATTTTTTTATTTGTCTTCATCCTCCATATTCATTGTAGAAAATTTTCAAAAAGTAGTGAAAATTGCAAAAAGTAAATTTAAAATGACTCACAAATCCAATACTTTTTTCTTTATTTTTAGTGTATAAAGTGAAGAGGAAAAGTTTACTCTTTTCCATCTCTCCAAAGGTAAGCACTTTTACAAATGGTTTAAATGTATTTGTATATACTCATCCTAGCCTTGTGCTTTAATTACTGTGCTAAGTATTTATGCTAATTACGTCATTTAATCTCCACAATTACCCTTTGCTATAGTTTAGATCCTATGTGTCCCCAAAGGCCCATGTGTTAAAGGCTTGGTCCCTGTGTGGCACTGTTGGGGGAGACTTTTTTTTTGGTACTGGGGATTGAATCTGGGGAGCAGGTGGGTTGTTCTACTGCTGAGCTACATTCCCAGCCCTATTTCATTAAAACAGGTCTTATTAAGTTGCTGAGGGTCTTGCTAAGCTGCTGGGAGCTTTGCTGAGTTGTTTAGGCTGTCCTCAAACTTGTGATGCTCCTGCCTCAGCCTCCCAAGTACTGGGATTACAGGAGTGCACCACCATGCCCAGCTTGGGAGGGTGTGTGTGGAACCTTAAGAGTTGGGTCCTAATAGGAGGCCTTTAAGCATTGTTGTGTGCCTTTTAGGGGGACTGGGGGACACTCGCCCCTTCTACTTCTCTTTCTTTGCTCCCTGACCATGAGGTAAATAGTTTGCTTTGCCGTGTTCTGCTGCTGTATTGGGCTACTCAATAGAGGCTCAAAAGCAGTGGGGTCAATTGATTATGGACTGGAACTGTCAAAACTGTGAGCCAAAAGAAAACTTTGTGTAAGTTTATATAAGCTGGTTATTTCAGGTATTTGTTATAGTAATGGAAAGCTGCCTAATGCACCGTTGGAGGTAGAGTCTATTAGATAAGAACTGTATAAACTTACCCCATTTTAGAGGTGAAGAAACAGAATCTGAGATAAATTACCTTACCCAAGTTCATCTTCATTCATGTGTTCACTCAACAAATATTTACTGAGTCCTACTGTGTGCCAAGCAGGATGCCTAAGCATAGGGATATGAGAGTGAATCAGCCAGACAAACCCATGATTCTCTCTTACTCCCTTACTGCCATCAGCCAGCTTTATTTATTTATTTATTTATTTATTTATTTATTTATTTATTTGCAGTACTGAGTATTGAACCCAGCAGCATTCTACCTCTGAGTTACACACGCAGCCTTATTTTATTCTTTATTTTGAAACAGGGTCTCACTGAACTGCGGAGGCCCTCACTGAGTAGTGAGGTCACACATAGGGTAGTAGCCAGACTACAACTTGAATTCCAGCAATCTGGCTCCAACATCCAAGCTATTTTCCAACCTCTTAGCTGCCTAATCTTCAACCCACACTCTTTTCTGAGCACCAATGTCATCAGGACCTTGAAATATGAACTGTCTTCCTCATTTCTACAGTTACCACATTCTCTGAACCTCAAATAGGAATTTATAAGTTTATTGTTTAACTAAAGAACAATTAGGGACCAAATGAAAATAAAGATGGTAACTTTGTTTTTATTTCAATGAAGAGTGTAATAAATAAAACACTCTTCAAGCCTGGAGTGGTGGCGCACGCTTGTAATGCCAGTACTTAGGAGGCTGAGACAGGAGGATCGCAGGTTCTTGGCCAGCCTCAGCAACTTAGTGAGGCTCTCCACAAGTTAGTGAGACCCTGTTTCAAAATAAAGAATTAAAAAAAAAATAGGGATGGGGGTGTAGCTCAGAGGTAGAATGCCCCAGTACTGCATAAATAAATAAGTAAATAAATACACTCTTAGATTGTTTCTCTACACTTGAGTTAAGGTTTATGGAACCAAATGATTTCCTTTTTCACCGACATCTCTTATTTCTGAAGCAAGGTAAACTTAGGTTCAGAACTGTAAATGTTTATGCTTCACGTCCCATGTAAAATATACAGCATTAGTCCTCAATAGTTGACTGCAATGAAGTTGGAAGTACTGTTTAACAACTCGGAGCAGGAACAGAAGATTAAATTTAATGCCCAGGAATCTAATGAAGTGCTTCAAGGATGGTACAGATTGTTCCAAGAACTTTCTATTTAAACAACATGACACTGTACAAGACATGCAAATTGGATCATATTTTACTCTTAATATTTTGGGATTAGCCGAGGCTAATGAGTAGATAAACTAGGCGCAGGTCCATCAGCTCTGAAGTTCTTTAGCTTTGATGGCTTTCTTTTGGTGATTTTTATTTTTATTTTTTTCATTTTGTAGTGCTAGGGATCAAACGCAGGGCCATGCACATGCTAGGCAAGCTCCCTACAACTGAGCTATTATACCCCCAGCTGATACTTTCTTTTTCTATAGTGGACTTTCAGTTTCTGATTGTAATACAAATGCATTTAAGAATACACTGTAGTGCCAGGCATGGTGGCACATGCTTGTAATCCCTGTACTTGGGAGGCTGACACAGGAGGATCACAGGTTCATGACCAGCCTCAGCTACTTAGTGAGACCCTTTTTCAAAATAAAAAATAGGAGTGGGGGTATAGCTTGGAGGTAGAATGCCCCTGAGTTGAATCCCTAGTACAGGGGGAAAAAATACTTTGTATTTGGTAGCACAGGACAAATCAGATATCTTGCATTTCTTCCAAATGTTTATTTGCTATAGGAACCATATTAACAAGTAGCTGCAAGGTCTCTGGCCTGACTTCCAGGTCTCTGATCCACCTTGAGTTGACTCTTGTGCAGGGTGAAAAACTGGGGTTTATTTCCATTTTTCTGCATATGGTTAACCAGTTTTGCCAACACCATGTGTTGAAGAGGCTGTCTTTTTTCCAGTGTATGTTTTTGGCCCCTTTGTCAAATATCAACTGACTGTACATGTGTGGGTTTGTTTCTGAGTCTTCAATTCTGCTTCCTTGGTCTATGTTTCTGTTTTTGTGCCAATACAATGCTGTTTTTATTACAGTGGCTTTGTGGTATAGTTTGAAGTCAGGTACTGTGATGCCTCCTGCATGGTTCTTGTTGCTAAGAACTACTTTGGCTATTCTAGGCTTTTTGTTGGTCCAAATGAATTTAAGAACTGATTTTTCTATGTCTGTGAGGTAATTTAATGGGTATTGCATTGAATCTGTAGATCCCTTTTGGGAGAATTGCCATTTTGATGATATTTATTCTGCCTATCCAAGAGCATGGAAGGTCTTTCCATTTTCTAAGGTCTTCTTTAATTTCTTTTTTCAACTTTTTTTAGTTTTCCTTATAGAAGTCTTTTACCTCCTTGGTTAGGTTTATTCCTAAGTATTTTATTTTTGGGGGGGGTGCTATTCTAAGTGGAATTATTTTCTGGATTTCTTTTTCAGCTGATTTATGGTTGGCATACAGGAAAAATTCTGATTTTTTAAGACTGATTTTTTATCAGACACTTTGCTGAATTTGTCAATCAGTTCTGTACTTGAAGAGGGCATAGGTTCAACACATAGGCACAGGTAAAAGCTTTCTCAATAAGACCCCAAAGGCACAAGCAATTCAAAGGAAGATCAATACATGGGATTACATTAAACTGAAGAGCTTCTGTGCAGCAAAGGAAACTATCAAGAACCTCAACAGAGAGCCCACATAATGGAGAGAAAATTTTTGCCAGCTACTTCTCTGATAGAGGACTAATATCTAGAATATACAAGGAACTCAAGAAGCTCACAGCTAAGAAAACAAATAGCCCAACCAAAAAATGGGCAAATTATCTAAATAGACACCTCACAAAAGAAGAAATACAAATGGCCAATAAGTGTATAAGGAAATGCTCAACATCATTAGCAATCAGAGACATGCAAATCAAAGCTACTTTGAGATTTCACTTAACCCCGATTAGAATGGCAATCATCAAGAACACAAACAACAATAAATGCTGGCAAGGGTGTGGACAAGTAGGAACCCTAAAACATTGTTGGTGGGATTGCAGACTAGTGCAATCCTTTGAAAAACAGTATGGAGGATCCTCAGATGAATGGGAATGAATCTACCATATGATCCACCAATACCACTTCAGGGTATCTACCCAAAAGAATGGAAACCAAACTATCAGATCGATGCATGTGTATCTATGTTTATAGCCACACAATTCACAATTGCCAAACTATGGAACCAGTCAAGATGTCCATCAATAGATGAATGGATTACAAAACTATGGGATATGTACACAATGGAATGTTACTCAGCCATAAAGAAGAACAAAATCATGTCATTTGCAGGAAAATGGATGGAACTGGAAAACATTATGTTAAGTGAGATTAGTCAGTCACAAAAAGTAAAAAATCATATGCTCTCCCTAATATACAGAAGCTAGGGAGAAAGTGGGTCATAAGAGGGACTCTAGATGAAGAAGGAGAAACCTTAGATGAGCAAAGAAGGTGGCTTAACTGAAGGTGGTGGTGGGGGAACACCCTAATGCACATGATGTGCTTTCACAACATATCAAAATCAATCACTGCACTGAACCTGAGAAGGAGGGAAGGGAAGGGATTGGATGGGAATTAGGGAAGGGTTAAATGAGAGATGTGTGCATGTATGCCTTTACCAGGCGTGGTGGCGCATGCTTGTAATCCCAGCATTCGGGAGGCTGAGACCAGAGGATCTGGGTTCGTGGCCAGCCTCAGCTACCTAGTGAGGCACTCCGCAACTTAGTGAGACTCTCTTTCAAAATAAAGAATAAAAAATAGGGCTGGGGGTATAGCTCGGAGGTAGAATGCCCCTGAGTTCAATCCCCAGTACCACAAAAAAAAATAATAATAATAATAATAATAAACTTTAGAAAAAGAAACCATATTAACATATATAAAAGAAACATTTTTGTGTGTGTGATACTAGGGATGGAATCCAGGGGCATCTACCTCTGAGCTATACTCCCAGACCTATTTAAATTTTTAGTTTCAAACAGGATCTCACTTAGTTGCTGAAGTTGGCATTGAACCTGAGTTCCTCCTGTCTCAGCCTCCCAAGTATCGGGATTATAGGCATTTGCCACCACGCTTTGCAAAGAAAACTTTTAAAATAAAAATTATCATCTATAACTCTATTATGAAAGCACTATAGCCCTGCACACATCTTTCTGTATGTGTTTACTTTTTGACTATAGACTCACTCATTCAAAAAAAAAATCAATAAATCCCTGATTAAAGGAGGAGTTTGGTCATTTGTATAGTTGACTTCAGTTACTGCCACACTCTTTCTAAGATGCCCCTTAAACCTACCAAATACTTGATATGCTGAAATCACAGCTCGGTGAAGCTGAAGGGCCTTTAGAGATTATCTGGCTCAACATTTGCATTTTAGTGGTGGCTATCCTGTCAGTATTACGAGTAGTTATAACAACTTCTGCCATTCATTGGACATCAGGAATGTGTGCTGGATACTTCCTATGCATTACTTCTCATCTTCCAGGCAATTATGCAGAGGAGAGAGTAGAAATGAGCTGGGTTTGAGTCCTATAGTATAAGAATAACATTGCACCAACCTTCTAGGGTACAGGAAGAATTAATTAAGGTAAAATATGTAAATTACTTGGCACACAGTCTAGGTATTTTTATTACCATCATCCATTTTTCAGATGAGGAAACCCAAGGCTCAGAAAGGTTTAATAACTTGGTCACGCTGTTTATGTACTTCAGTTTCTCACTGAAACGGAGGGAGAGACTAGAATGGTGTTTCATAATTATATTTAGTAGATTGCTTGCTTCAAAACCTTTGGGATGCATGATATAAGTTCAGTTTCCTGGGTCATTTCTCAAAGGCACTCAACCAGACCCTCTGGAAGTAGAGAAAGAGCATATGCATTTTAGATGTTTGCCAGGTCCTTACATACACTAAAATTTAGAACCACTGATGCTTGGCTTTCCAAACTCACCAGCAAAGTTCCTGGGCTCTGGCCCAAGTTTACCCCTCTGTGAAATGAGAATAACATTACTGCCCCTTAAACTAGCTGAGAGCATGCAAACCGTATACTGTATAGGAAAGTGCTTTGTAAACTGTGAAAGAATTTTTTTTCTCTCCATCTGACTCAAGCCCTTGCCAAATGGGAAAGGACGGTGTCATTGTCTCCAAGTTAACAGCACTGCCACAGACTCGGCCCACCCAGGTAGCCAATGATGTGATGGTACAGGTCCAACATGGTTGGAATATATGAAATCTGAAATGCTCTAAAATCCATTTTTTTTTTAGTGCTAGCATGACCATAAATGAAAAATTCTACGCCTACCTGACTGTATGTGACAGGTGCAGTAAAAAATATTGTTTAATTCTAGGCATGGTGCTGCATACCTGTAATCTCAATAGTTGGGAGGCTGAAACAGGAAGATCACAGTTTTAAGGCCATAGTGTGGTAATGTAGTGAGGCCCTATTTCAAAAATTTTAAAAAGGGAGCTGAGAGTGTAGGAGTGTAGCTCAGTGGTAGAACACTCCTGGGCTCAATCCTCAGTAACACACCGTGTGTGTGTGTGTGTAGATATGTCTATATATCTCATATATATATATATGGAGAAAGAGAATAAAATTAACCTTCAGGTGATATGTATAAGATGAACTTGAAATATAAATAAATTTTGTGTTTAGGCTTGAGTCCCATCCCTAAGATAGCTCATGTCTATGCAAATATCACCAAATCTGAAATCCAGAACACTTCTTGTCCCAAACATTTCAGAAAAGGAATGTTCAAATGGTGCATTTGTGTCCTCTTGTCATTTAACCTTTAGCCCTAAACATATAGACAGTATTTTCAAAGACTCAATGTCGTTCCCTTGCTTCCCCGTTGCAATGATCTTCCTAGACAAAATTGACTTCGCCACGATTGATATTAAATAGTGGTTTTCACTGTGTTCTCTCCTTGTCTATACCAGTAAAATCAGCTCAATTTTTCTGTGGATGACTACAAAGCACAGAGTTTGCTAAAGAGGTCTTTGTACTCGATGTTTTATATCTGGAGCTATTAAAGTACATCTGAAATTTTCTTTTCCAAGTATCTGATTATGAGTTAAATTGTCACATAATCAAGCCGGTCCACTTGGCTAATCTTCCTCTTAATGGAGTAGCTTTTAGAGAAGGGACTATGTGCAGCATACAAAGAAAAAGAAAAAGCCCAGAAGCCAAAGAGGAAGGAATAGCGTGTGAGCTGTAGGCAGAACTGGTCTAAACAGCAACCAGGATGGGCCCCAGTGAGAAACAGCATGAGTTGTTTTCTGCCCACTCTCTCCCACGAAGCTAGCCTCTCCATGGAAACTCCTCACAAAGAGAATGGAAAATTTTTTAGCTTGGAGGATGTGGGTTTTCATTTGCCTCAAGGAAAATTTTCAGGTCCATCTTGGCTGAACGCATGGTTTCCTAGACTCACACACTGTAAGGTCATTGGAGATCTCTCTCTCTTTTTTTTTTCTTTCTGTTTAACTAGTTCCTACTTTGTTCCATTTTTGTGAGTCTTATGGAGCTACCAATCCAAGTTTTGAAGTCCCCTACTTGAAGTGATTTCTCCAGGGTTGAACAGACCTCGTCAAATTTTTTTATATTTTGTAGCTGGAAAAGAAGATGCTTTGTGCTGTTGCTCACAGAGATGGAAAAATGAGACTTGGGGATGCTGTTGTTTATCATCATAGCCATGGGGAGGAAGCATGTTTCCCAAAAGAGGGAGTAAAGTCATGCAGAATTCAGAATTGGGACTGAGAGGAAAGACTCTGCTCCGAGGTCCCTGTCATTACCTGGTTCCCTTCTAAACAGGGAATTTGGCCTAAACAGGATGAATTTCTTTCAGTTCCCTGTGGTATCTTCACATGGTAACTGGATACACAGCACTCCTGACTTCCAGACCCCAAGTCTATAACACATCATCTATACATGTTCCTCATCTCTGTCAACCATTCTTTTGGGAAACAGCATGAAAAGGCTCATAAACTTTAGGTAAATCATGATAGATCCTGGTTTAATGTGTTACTTCTTCCAAGATGCCATGGACCTTAACTCTACTATCACTACTACTATTGCTACTACTACTACTGCCATCAACAATAACAACAGTTACTATTTATTGAGTGCCAAGTACCATGCTAAGCACATTATACACTTAAACTCACTTTTTATAACATTCCTAATATTCCCATTTTACAGGTAAGGAAACTGAGATGTGGTGGTAAGAAAACTCAACCAAAGAAATAGTCCCAGCCACCCTAGTGAGGCACTCCGCAACTTAGTGAGACCCGGTTTCAAAATAAAGAGTAAAAAATAGGGCTGGGGGTGTAGCTCGGAGGTAGAATGCCCCTGAGTTCAATCCCCAGTACCGCAAAAAAAAAAAAAAAAAAAAAAAAAAAAAGAAATAGTCCCAGCCAGGCATGGTGGCACGCACCTATAATCCCAGTGACCTGGGAGATTAAGACAGGAGGATCACAAGTTTAGTCCAATTTGGGCAATTTACTGAGATCCTGTCTCAAAATAAAATAAAAAGGGCTGGGGGATATAGCTCAGTGGTAGAGAGTCTGTCTAGCATGTGGACAGTCCCAGGTTCAATTTCTAGTACGAAGTGAAGGAAATAAGGAAAGAAGGAAGGAAGGAAGAAAGGAAGGAAGGAAGGAAGGAAGGAAGGGAGGGAGGGAGGGAGGGAGGGAGGGAAGGAAGGGAGGGAAGGAGAGAAATAATCCCTAATAATATAATCTCAAGAACTATAGGGGTTATTTGCCCTCTCATTCTTTAATTTAAGTCACCATCTAGATGGCAAGGCTACCCCCAAGATCAGGGGTACCAGGGGTCAGGGCTGGTCAGGGAGCCTAATTTTTGCTTTTTATCTGGAGACTTGATAGTTAAGAAAGGCCATAGTTCAGCATTTGCCAGACAGAAAGGAAGGTCATGTACCATCTGTTTAAGACCAGCAAGGTGTAGGCTGAATGCCAAGGAATCCTGGCTAAAAGAGAGTGGGGCAAGAAAAATCTTCATAATGATGAAAATATTCATCATCAACTGTCATCTATGTGCTCCCCAGAGGCAAGGGATCAGTGATATTGGGAATGCACTTCAGAAAGGTGAGCAGGTGTTTTCTAGTTAAGCCCCTTGCGACACTGATTCCTGCAGGGCCTAGATAAGCTCCGCCCCCAAAGTTTCTTCCTTCCCATCCCTCTCTCCGTCCATTGCCCCCCTTCCTCTCTTCTTTCTTTCCTCCCTCTTTCCTCTCGTCAGTAGTTTAGTAATCTTCCATGGCATATTGAAATAAGATTCCTGCCTCTGGGGAGGTTATAATTCACAAAAAAAAAAAAAAAGGCAAGAAAGCCAATAATAACAATAAGGGATGCGTGGTGATAGAGTAGAAATAGCATAGGCTTAGGAGCCAAATAGATTTAGCTCAGAATCATGACTTTGCCTCCTACCAATACACATGATATTAGAGAATTTATTTTAAATGTGTAGGCCTACATTTTCTCATCTATAAAGTGAGGATAATAATCGTATCTATTTATAGCTATTTAGTAGGTTGTTAGGATGATTAAGTAAAATATGTAATCCATTGTAAAAACTTGACATGGTATCCAACAAATATTAAGTGTTCAATAAATATTTCTACTACATTTCTACAAATGTATGTCCTGAAGAGAAAAGCTGATAAAGCAGCTCTTCTTCATTTCTGATTTCATTCAACAAGCATGATTAAGAGCCTACCAGGAACGCAGTATAGAGGGATAACAAAAGATTATGAGGCCCGGGCTCTATCATCAAGTAATTTATAAACTAGCAACAGAAAACTATGTGTATTTAAATGCTAAGATGTGTGATTCAAATATTAAGTATCTTGCCGGGTATGGTGGTACACGCTTGTAATCCCAGTACTTGGGAAGCTGAGACTGGAGAATCCAGGTTCACGGCCAGCCTCAGCTACTTATTGAGACCCTGTTTCAAAATAAAAGAATAAAAAAGAGGACTGGGGGTAGCTCGGAGGTAGAATGCCTGTGGGTTCAATCCCCAGTAACACACACACACACACACACACACACACACAAGATAATAATAATAATAATAATAATAATAATAATAATAATAATAATAAGAAGAAGAAGAAGAAGAAGAAGTATCTCCAGAGGATTAGTGTGGTCAGAAAATGTTCCATGGAATCAACAGGCCTGGAGCTGGGCTTTGAAAGAGGCATGAGATGTGGTGGGGGAAGGGCAGTACCCAAGGTGGTTAAACAGCAAGAGTAAGTGCTGCTCTGGGGATAAGAGAGGCCAGCTGGACGAGGCTCTGCTTCCCCTTGGGAATCAGTAGATCATAAGGTTGAAAGGCCTGTTGCCTCCCCTGTTATCAGCTGAGGTGAATGAACCCCAGATCAGTGAGTAGCCATAGAGATTTGAATGTTGGAGAAAGGCACAGTTTTAGTGCTGTTTCAGTAATATTAGCTGCTTCATGCATGTAGGGTAGACTACCAGGAACCAACTTCAAGGAAGTGGGAATTGGAGATGAATTTGTTGACTACGATTATCCATACATTAGGCAATAGGGACCTGAGCAGGCGTGTAGTGGTAAGGAAGAAAAAGAAATGGGCTAAAACAAACATTTTATAACTGTTTTTTTTTTTTTAATTGTAGCAAAATACGTATGACATGAAATTGACCATCTATTATGGTCGGGATCTGAAATGTCTCCCTAAAACTCGTGTGTTGAGAGTGTGGTCCCCAGTGCAGCAGGGTTCAGGGGTGGAGGGCTTTTAGGCAAAGGTTGGATCGTGAGGACACTGAATGTACCAGAGGATTAACGGAATGGACTCCTGGAAAGTAGGATGTAGCTGAGGAAGTGGGTCACTCAGGGTGAGCCCTGGAAGGGCTCATCTTCTCCCTAGCTCCTCCTTTTCTCTCTCTCTCTCTCTCTCTCTCTCTCTCTCTCTCTCTCTCTCTCTCTCTCTCTCTCTCTCTCTCTCTCTCTCTCCCCTCTCTACCACGCCCATTTACCATGATGGTTTTCCCTTAGAGGCAGCCATCCATGGACTGAATCTTCTAGCTTGCTCCTGTTGAGTATTCTGGTCACAGCACAACAAGCCGACCAACAGACCATCGCAACCATTTTTAAGCATACAGTTCATTTGTGGTAAGTCTACTTGCATTACAACCAACAAACCCCACAACTTTTGTGGTCTTGCAAAACTTAAACAATAACCATTAAACAACAATTCATTGTCGTCCCCCAACCCCCACCAGCTCCTGGCAACCACCATTCTACTTTCTGTGTGGCAGAAATTGTATGTCATTATTTAGAACTCTTCAGGTTTCAAGAGCAAAAGACAACTTGAGCGAATGTGCAAAGGAGATGGGAAGGAATGTATTATAGGTTTGTAAAAGAGGATGATGATGCTCCCAGACAGGAATACATATGGGCCTCTGAACTGACTGGAACCAACCAGAAAGGGGTCAGGTTTCTAGGAGTCCACATCTGCTTCTCTGAGTCCTATTTTATTCTCTCTGGACAGGGCCTTCCTCTGCTTCTGTCTCTCCTTGGTAGAATATTGCATCCCTGTAGCTCTGAGTTCATATGTTTAGAGTTATAGCCACATGCAGAAACTAAATAGATGTTTCTAAGTCTCAATTGATGGAGAGAGAGAGAGAGAGAGAAAGGATTTGATTGGCCCTGCTTGTGGCAACTGCCTGTCACAGTTCCAACCAGCTATTGTCTGGAGAAGAGTCATACACATTGTGGACATATGGCTGCTAGGGCTGATTTCATGAAAGGGCAGTGGCCTTTGTAAAGTTAAAAGGTGTCTTCTATGCATTTCAGAACAAGAATTAAAATAACCTAATAACTAACTGCTGGATTTTATGGGGCAGAGGAGTGGCTGAGAAGATTAGGGAAGAGTAACGGATAGAGTTGCTGTGTGGTCTTCAAGGAGACCAGTGATGAAGGCAAGTTACACAAGAAACATTCAACTCAGAGTTGACTGCAGAGAACTCACCCATTTTCAAAGCTGTGATCGTTCCTGTTCCCTCTTGGAGGTACTGCTACCATCTTGTCAATTGAACAAAATATTACTGAACTGGAAAAGAAAAGCTAAACTATACATGTACAGTCTCTCATGAATACAAAAGAGAGCATGGTCACCTCGGGTCACTGCAAAGGGAGCAGTGGACACATCTCAGCTTGCAGCCGAAAGGCTGAGAGCCATTGGTCCTGATGTAAGAAATTGCCTCTGAGGTCAGGGTAGCTTCAGTGGCCTTTCTGCAGCCAGGTTTTCTGGGGAGATTTCTGCAAAGTCACAGTTTGTTCCTATTAGTGAGAGGGGAAAAAGACTTAAAAAAAAATGAGAAGGCGGAGTTCAGAGAGGATTCACGGTTAAAAATAAAATTCAAATCAAATCAGTCTCTGATACATCCTGAGAACCTCCCACAAACCATCCAGACTTTATTATCAGCAGCTCCGTGACTCCAGCCGCACTTAAAATGCAATAAACATAATTAAATACAGGCTTCGAAGGAAGAGATAACACAACACGATAGAGTCCCAAAGCTACTGGAAGTTTCCTTTCTTCCAACGATCTCAGCTCTAGCTTGTAAATTTAATTTTACCTGAAAATTTCAAGAGACCAGGTGAATTCCGAGATTACACATTCTGTTTTAGATGAAAGCTGAGTGGTTCAGTGAATTGTATGTCAACCCATTTCTCTAGACATCAGTTACCAGAAGCCCTTTTAATGAAAGCTTTGAGGATGGGCTGTCCATTATGCTGCTAAGGAGCCTGAGTCAGCAAGCTCATTCAGATTTAAAAATTTAGCTGGCCCTCATCCAATCGTTAATCAAAAGCTAATGCACTTTTTCAACCTCAGTCCTTTGCATTCACTGTCAAGAGAGGATGTTGGATAAAGCATTCTAGGGAAACAGCTGGGGCAGTACGCAAACTGCCGTCACAGTTGTGCTGCGGTAGTGCCGTGTGTGTGTGTGTGTGTGTGTTTGTGTGTGTGTGTGTGTGTGTGTACGCGCATGCGTGCATGTGTGCATTTTTTTTTTTTTTTCTTTCTTTAAAGGAGTGACCTACAAAATGTCTTCACGGTCATGGAGCACTAATGAGCCTTTGTGAGGTCAGACTTTCCACATATACTTTTTCTCCTGCTCTGAAAACAGAACAGCATATAACCCCTTTGCTCTTGCTATGTTCCCAGAATCTGTGGGCATAATTAACAATTGAATGGCTCCAGGTGAAGGCTGGGAAGTTCTTCAAACTGTCTAAGCTCCTTCCTGGAAGAACTTTGGGTAAGACTGACTTTATCCTGGAAGGCAAGAAGTTGAATATTTAATTCTCTGTAGCTGAACGGATCACAAACGAGAGAACAATTACCAGTGTTGGGCCCTGGGACAACATTTAATGAATTGGAAAAGGTAACTACTAGATAAAACCCTGGCGGAATGACTTCCCCAAGGATGGAAGAGGTGTTCTCAAAGAGAGATTTGTGTATTCCCTTTGGTTCACTAAAAGACTAAAGCACAATCCAGAGGGTTTTTATGTAAGTGCAAGGCTGGACACTTATCTCAGTACCTGTGCAATGGGAGATTGTATGGCAAAGCCACCTTTCTGTATAAGTACAAGGGTCAAAGAGGTCGATACTGTCCACTTGAGTTGAGATAGTTCTCATCGTAAAGAAGAAAATACTATTTAATAGAATCTCAGTGATCTGATTAAAGAAATGCTTTGTCCCTCACACAGTTTCTTTTGCCTTATTTTTATATTTATAAGCAAAGCCAGCCTGTTCTTTTAATTCCAGGGACTACATTTTTCTCTTCCTTAGCTAATGACTTCCTTATGATAAACGAGCATAGAATTGATAGATTAGTCTATTTCACCCAATCTAGTGAGTTCTTTACATATGAGAGCTGGAGAGAAAAGATTTCTGTATCATATTGTTCAATGCACCTTTATATGTAAGCCAAGAGCCTTAGTGCATATAAAACATTTACACACCAGAAGCACGGGGCCTCATTAATAGATATGTATTAGCAAAGCCAAGTGTTGCATGAGAGGGAATTGCGCGTGAATGACTTGCAGGAAAATTGTACAAATTATCAGTGGATTCAGAATAATTATGCAATAAAATTAGGGGGCTTGTAAAAAAGCAAGGTTTACCTGAGAAGTGCAGCTTTCTTATTTCTCTCTCATAACTCATCATGGGCTTCGGAGCTCCAGCATTGGAAGCTTTTTTGAGACCTTGAGGTGCACTTACCGATTTGGGTGATGGCTTGAACATTCAGGCACTGACATTCCTGTGGGGAATCAGCAGAAAACACAGCTGACTTCTGAAGGAAGGAAGGCCGGGTGTGCAAAAGAGATTGATTCCTCTTCAGAGGCTGTACTGCATATGTCCAGGGCCGTTTTCTGATGCTACAACAGAATTCCAGAGACTTGGTAATTTATAAAGGAAAGAGGTTTATTTAGCTCACAGTTTAGGAGGCTGAGTAGTCCAAGCTCATGGTGCTGGCATCTGGTAAGGATCTTATGCTGCTTCATCTCATGGAAAAAAGAAAGACCAACTTCACAATGGACGTTCTAAAAACTGGTTTTGGCATGTTGTAAAATTTACCTGCATTTTTGAACTAAAGAATTCTTTTATTGAAACCAGCATCAAGCTGCTTTTTCTACCGAAAAGTAGAAAGGACAAGTGAATGACCACAAGAGAGAAAAATCACCAGCGCAGACTGTTTATAACAATGCACTCTTGCAATAATAACTCATTCAGTCCTGGGGGAACACATTAATCCATTCATGAGGGCTCTGCCCCCATGATCTAAATCTAAATCTAAATCTCTCTTTCTCTCTCTCTCTCTCTCTCTCTCTCTCTCTCTCTCTCTCTCTCTCATATTTATTTATTTACTTATTTATTTTTGTAGCAATGGAAATTAAATCCATGGGCATTCTACCTCTGAGATACATTCCTAGCCCTATTTATTTTTAATTTTGAAGCAGGGTCTCACTGAGCTACTGAGGGTCTCACTAAGTTGCTGAGGCTGCCTGGAACCTATAATCTTCCTGTCTCAGCTTCCCAATTTATAGGCCCAGTCCAAACATCTCTTAAAGGTCCTATCACCTCTCAGTACTGTTACATTGGCAATCAAATTTCCACATGTTTTGAGGGGACAAACTATATTCAACCCTAGGTAGCAAAATGAAACTGACCCCATGGACATGGTAGACTTAATGGTATTAATTTCAGTGCTGTGCCCTAAGTAAACCTTTTGAAGATATGGCTAATTGTCCAAAACACAGCCCTCTAGGATACCCCATGTTTAGGAGGTCTCCCTACATTCCAAAAGCAGCTTGATGCTGGTTTCAATAAAAGAATTCTTTAGTTCAAAAATGCAAGTAAATTTTACAACATGCCAAAACCGGTTTTTAGAACGTCCATTGTGAATTTGGTCTTTCTTTTTTCCAAAAGAGTGTCGGACCTCAGCTAAGGTGAAGAGCCCTTGGGAGGCTGGCTCTGTGGCTACAGCTTATTTGGTCTAGGTTAAACTAAAGTCATTATTCTCCAGGAGAAAAACGAAAGCAAAACCAGCAGCCCCAGTGACAGGGCTTAGGAAAAGAGGACAATCACTAGTATGAAGCAACAGAGAAGGGAGAGACCAAGTGAGGCGCCCAGTTTGGGAGCAGCCCTGCAGACGCTCTTTATAGGACCCCTGTGGCCTCAGACATGGGCACTGGGCTCAAGACAGAAGCACCTGCTAGTGTAGTTCCTATATTTTTTTCCTGTGTGCTGCTTTGTTGGAAGCATTTGCAATATTTACAGAGATATGACGGGAAGCTATTTTTAACATTGTGTGGTAGTCCCTTGGCCCCAAATCCACACACACACACACACATCCTTTCTTCTGTTAGGATCCCACTAATACCATCACCACCTCAAGGACAGACAGGTGACCCCCACTAGATTGATCCTAGGGAAGCCCTCTCTACTTTCACCTCTCTGTGAGAAGATTATGTAAGCCAATATACTTTCCTTTTTGACTTATGTTGGGGGGTTTGAATTTTCTGTCACTTGCAACCCCGGAGTTCTGAATAATACACATGGCAATCTAGTTTTTTATTCTCTTTTCCTTTTTCTCACACAAAGCAATTTGTGCTTATCATAAAGATATACCAGAATACTTAGTACTTATGCTGCTGTGATTAAATAAAATAATGGGTTTTCTTTTCTACATTTGACCCCATGGGGAGGACCCAGGGTGGATGAAGGAGAAGGTGGTCAAACAATAACCTCCAGAAGCCATTGGGAATCAGAAGGGCCTGATGCCCAGCAGGATTTAAATTTGCCTCCCAGGGTCCTCTTTCTGCTGCTGTCGGGATAGAAGCACAGCTTCAGGTAAAGCGAAGTGTTTTCTCTGGTGCCTCCATGGAGATATTTGAAATGGTAACTGGGATAAAGAAGAAGAAAATAGAACACTCAATCAAGAAACGTCCCTTATGTACTTCCTTTGTGAAAGGCACTGGTCTGGTCGATGCTGTGTGGTGGATATAACACGCTCCAACACCTTTGAGAGGACCACATTCTATTTGGGGAGATGAGACATGCACACAAACAGACAATTCCCCAAGTAAAGGAAACAAACACTAAAGATTAGCAGGTGGATTAGACGGGAAATGCCGTACAAGTTTGGATGTAACATAGATCATTGCAAGCTGGTGCTTAATTAGTTCTTGGTTGGGAGGAGACTCTGGTCAACTTTAGCCAAAATTGGAGCTAGTTGAAAATGCAGCTCACAGGACTGAAGATGAGTTGAACAACAGGACTTCAGGAGAACAGGAACCAGGACAGCTCTAAAAGACCTCCTCAGTGGTCATTGTAATAGTAGGTATAAAGAATAAGGGCCTGGAGGCAGGCACGATAGTACATGCCTGTAATCCCATTACTTAGGAGGCTGAGACAGGAGGATTGCAGGTTCAAGGCCAGCCTCAGCAACTTAGGATAGTCTTTAGCAACTTAGGGAGACCTTGTTTCAAAATAAAATAGAGGGTATAGCTTGGAGGTAGAATGCCCTTAGGTTCAATCTCCACTACAAAAAAAAAAAAAAAAAAAAAGAAAAGAAAAGAAAAAAGAAAAAGAAAAGTAAAAAGAAAGAGAGAGAATAAGAACCTAGACTTAACAGGGAGGCAGTGAGAAGGGAAACAGGGTAAGGAAAAGACCTGTAAGAATTCTCCCATCCTTTGAACCTAAGAGGATAGCTATCTATCACTCTTAGTGGAAAGAGCTGGTTAATCAGCTATAACTGATGCAGGGACCATAGAGACTAGAGAAAGATTTGTGTATATTGAGAGTAAAAATATCATAGCTGACTCTCAGCCATAACTAAGAATTCTCCAGACTCAGATGAAAGATCAGCTAGGAATTTTAACCACTTAAGAACCAAGAGTAATATTCTAAAATCGACTGTCCAGAAAGCCCTTCTGCGCTGAGAAATCTGACTCAGCAATCAGTATGCAGGAGGGAGCGCTTGGCCTTCTGGCTTTATTGAACACTATTGACAGGACCAGGCATCCATGACAGCTAATCACAAAGTTCCAATTAGCTCTTGTCTCCTAATGCCTTTCCATGGGGTGTGTGCTGTCCAAATGAGGCTGGCACACACTTTGGCCTGGAAGAGACCCTGCAGGGAGGCAGAAAGAGCAAGTAACCCAAACACTGAGAAAGGGGTGCGTGAGAAAATAAACAAGGCCCGGATGCGTTCTGGCATTGAGCTGTGCTTTATAGAAGAGGAAACACATTTTCTTTTTTAAAGGGATGCTGTAACCGGAGTCTCATGGCCACACGATGGGGTGTTAAGGCGTGGGTGCAGAGTTGTCAATATCACAAGCAGCAGCCGCAGATGGCTCCCTTCGACTCAGCCAAGTAGGAGGCAGAACAAGTTGAGAAAGACTCCCCACAATCCGTGTAAGTGATTGCTTATTACTAGTAGACATGGCGATTCTTCACTGTTAAGACGGGAGCTTTATTCCCCCAAGTCTCATATTCCCATAAAGAATTCCAGGAGGGTAAAGCTTGGGAGAAGACCTTCATCCAGAATGAATTATATCACTGATTCTTCTTTTTTTTTTTTTTTTTTTTTTGTACCAGAGATTGAACACAGGCGCCTTCTACCACTAAACTACACCTCCAGCCCTATTTTATTTTATATTATTTATTTGATTTGAAATAGGGTCTCACTAAGTTGCTGAGGCTGCTCTTGAACCTGTGACCCTCCTGTCGCAGCCTCCCAAATACTAGGATTACAGGTGTGCACCATCTTGCTCCGTTGTCATTGATTCTTAGGAAGAAGGACCAGCTGTGGCTTGGTGCTCTTTAAGAATCAGAAAAAAGGTCCTAGTCTATCCTCAGCAAAGTTTCTCCTCTACCACCTACATACAGTAAGTGGTTGCTCTGGGGGAGAGACAGTGTGTCCAGCGCTGCCCTTGGCTGGGTGGGTAAGTCTGTCTTTTCATTCAGTCATGAAGTATTAGGAAGCCCATGGGGGTCACACACTTAAGTCCCATTCCCCAACCCAACTGGCGCTTACATCTGCATCCATTCTGCCTATAGACAAGCCCCAGTTGCTTCAAAGCCAGGGTGGAAAGTGACGAGTGACGAGTGGGTGTCCAGAGGCCCTACTGTTCTTCATGACCTCTAACAGCAGCCAGAGGTATTTATGGGGTTCACTACTCCAGGTAATCATGCTTTACATGTGTATACAACTTTCCCACCTTATCTCTATGTGCCTCCCAGAGCCCTGTGAAAGCAATAGGTGTTACTGCCTTAGTCTTATAGATTAGAAACTGATGATTCAGAAAAGTTCAGTGAATTCCCCAAGGTTGTTTGGTTATTAAGGGGGTGAAGTCAAGACTCCAACTTGGCTTTCCAACCCTGATTTCTGTAGGAACAGATCATTGAAATATGGTTTTATAAGGTAGGCTTAAGAGTCGTATGAAGTTGGGTTCTACCCCAGTATAGTCCTTCCTTTCCTGGGGAAAACTTACACTTGTATACGTTCCTTACCTATAAAATAGGGATAAGAGTAAGATCATTTTGAGAATGTGTTTGAATAACAAAAAGCTCCCAGCAAGCATATATTAAACATTTGGTGGGTGTCAGCTCTTTATTACAGATTTAAGTCAGTTGCATAAGCAATCTTTTTACCAACCTGGGTTTGGTACAAATCATCCTATAAGTGCATGTTCAGCCATAACTCTCTGAGATCCCATAAATAACTCAATGGAAATTATTTTGAAGTTAAATTGAAAGCGCTCTGTGTTCCTATTTTCAGTGCTTTAGACATATCATCTATTATAAGGTCCTCCTGAATAGAGGCTGATTTTGTAATATTTTTCGGTAGTACTTTCTGTAACATATAATAAAAAATGTAAATTGGTGTAATCCTCTTAAAAATCATTTGGACAATTTATATTAAGGACCAGAAAAAAATGTTCATATTTTTTGACTAAGTAATTCTGCTTCTGGGAAATTATGTAAAATATATAAAACACCATATTCATACACATAAGCATGTACAAGATATTTATCAGAGGAGTAGTCAGAATAATAAAAATAACCAAAGTGCCTAGCAACAAATCCATCATTTAGAATTTTTCTTGGGGACAGAAAATAGCTCTATCTTCTGCCAAAGAGAGTATCGGAACGATTGAGCAGTTCCTAGGGTGACAGGCATCAGGAATGATGGGGACCGGAGTCTATCATGAGGAGTAAAGGCTCATGGAGAGTTTTCTTTCCTAATACAAGAATTAGAATGGCCCAGCCTCAGTTACCTTCTGCTTAAACTTTGGATGGGTTGATCCTGTGGTCAAGACCCTAATTACCTGGAGATTGTGTCTAACTGCCCTAGTGTGGGTCTCCTGCTTACCTCTGGGTGAGGCAAAACAAAGAGTGAAGACACTATGGCTAAGAGTCCCATCCAGATCCCACGCAAAGTGTGTGTGTGTGTGTGTGTATGTGTGTATTTTGTGTGTGTGTGAGACATGCTCCTAAAGGAAAGCGAAATGCTGAGCGGCAGAGCATATGTCTACTATGAAGGCAGAATGGCTAAATTAGTTTTTATACAGCAATGGGACAGTATTTTATTGACTTAAACAATGATAACTAGAGAGACTCTAAGTAACTAAATTTCTAGATTAAGATCATGCCATTTTAAATAAAAGGCACAATATTCAAATATGTGTGTATGTGGTTGTGTTTATGAAAGGAAACAGATATTGGGAAATCCATCCAAATCCTTGTGAATGGATGTGTTTCCATCTGATCTAGGCTCCCTCGACAGGAGCGCTTGCCTTAAGACCTAAAACCAGAGCAAGGTGTGGGGCTCAGAGCTGTTTCTACAGGAGACCCCAATGGTCATCACAGGGGGCTGGACCGGAGGGCGAAAGCACTAAGCAGCTAGCCTGAAAATTCAAATCAGGCCCTAGTACTTGAATAGAAACATGCCCAAAGACAAGGGCCCATGACAAGTTGAAGGGGAGGAAGGAGATGCTTAATGGCTTTGGTCTAAGCAGGACCGGGTTGCCCAGACTTCCCACTTGTGGGTAAGTAAGGGCATGGGTTTAAAGAAAAGGCATAGATTTGAAGAAGAAGAAGAAAAGTGGACAATTTGCCTCTTTCTTCTTTCAAACGTTTTGTGACCATTTAAAAATTTTATGTGATGCTGAGGAGCTCATGTAGCTCAGTAGTAGAGTACATGCACAGCATACACAAGGTTTTGGGTTCGGTCCCCAGCATTCCCCCCAAAAAATGATGTGAAAAAGGAGGATGAATAAAAAACACATTATAGTTTTAAATTGTTGTTTCGTTCTATTTACTTGCCTCTTAAATGCCTACTGCTGCAGTACCTCTATTAACACAGAGAGGAAATCTTTACACTTGGAATGAAAGAAGCCTATTAAATCTAACTGCTGTCAGTATTCCTAAGTTGTAAAATTTTACTTGTTTGACTTACAAGTTACCTAACTTTCCCCGACTCTCAAAATGTAATCTTTCTATTCTTCTATAACTTAATGATCCAAGAGGAAATTTTGCGTATGCTTAAATGTAATAACTTCATGATTGGTTCTCTTGTAGTTTCAGTAATCTGTTTGTTTTTATAACTCCCCAAAGATTCAGGGATGAAAACATTGCCTGGAGCCTTCTTTAAAATTTCTACAATTTTCCCCTTGATAATATGAGGACACGGAAACTGTGAATAGCAAACTAATCTGCCCAAAGAGAAGAGCCTCTTTGCAAAACAAATCAAACATAGGGCGATAGGATTTCATATGTCTGGTTGGGGATATGTCGCCCCTCTTTCATCTCTATGTAATTAAAAAAAGACATTGGTCCTGGTGTCATGCAAAGAAACTTCAAAGAAAAAAAAGGAACCAATCTGTCGAGAAAAAATATTCATGACTAGGTACAGGTTTTTGAGGACCTTGAAATAGAAGTTTAAAAACAGTTTTTCTGACTGCTGATATTCACATTGTACAAGACATACTTTCTTCAGAGCATAAGAAAGGGGGAAAAAAACCCTGGTGTTTTACAGGACTGCCAACCTCGTTGTATGGAGATATTTAACACTTCCAGGAGGAGAAAATGTGTCATAAGTCAAATGAGCTTCAAAAGTCATATCATGAAACTCCCTCTAATATGAAACTGTCTCCTGTATTCTCCAACATGTCCTTCAACCACAGAGTTTTTTTCTTTTAAGAAAATCTTACAGAATATAAAGAGAATATCAAGAAATACAAGTTATGAGAGAGAGAAGGAAGCCCACATAGGCAGAGACCCCTTTGCAGGACAGAGCATATCTCACAAAGAACTACACTTTAATCTTCAGTGCTGTCATCTTTTCATGATGAAAGCTTGCAATCTTGAGATGCAAACCAAAAGGTTCCAAGGAAAATTAATTTGTTAAATTAGAAAGAAAAAAAAAAGAAAACCTCCAGCTTGTCATTTGACATAATGAATACCATAATTCAGTGCTTACAAGATATGCCCTAGACTTGAATATGCAAATATGCCCATTGGGTTTTGCATTCGACTTTTATGCTAGCCAGCTGGGTTTTCTTAAAAAAGGAATGGGAAGTCGGGTGTGACAGCATGTGCCTATAATCCCAGTACTTGGGAGGCTAAGACAGGAGAATCACAGGTTTGAGGCCAGCCTCAGCAACTTAGTGAGACCCTCAGCAACTTAGCAAAGTCAACACTCCTGAGGTCTTTCAATGCAGGCCGCCTTCTGGACTCCACCATCAAAGCAGCCAGTCTCTTCTCCTTCGCTGGGAGTCAGAAACTAGACTATTTATGTACCCCAGGCAACAGTTATCACCCATTAGGCACTTGGAGTGGCCTTGTTGAGGTCTCTTTCCAACTGTGCACAGAGAGAAGGCAGCTCCCCCATCTACCCCATGGGTGGAGCGGGACTCCTTCACAGCACACCAATATCTCTCTACAAAAATATTCTCCAACCAGATTTCTTCTTCATTCCTTATGTACTCTTCTTGAAGAATGCTAATTTTCCTTCACCAAGCATACTTAAAAAAATCCTGTATGATAGCCAGGCATGGTGTCACAGGCCTGTAATCCCAGTACTTGGGAGGCTGAGACAGGACGATCACAGGTTCAAGGCTAGCCTGAGGACTTAGTGACACCTTGTTTCAAAATAAAAAAATAAAATAAAATAAAAAGGGTGCGGTGGCACATGCTTGTAATCCCAGCATTTGGGAGGCTGAGACCGGAGGATCCGGGTTCGAGGCCAGCCTCAGCTACCTAGTGAGGCACTCCACAACTTAGTGAGACCCTGTTCAAAATAAAAGAATAAAAAATAGGGCTAAGGGTATAGCTCGGAGGTAGACTGCCCCTGAGTTCAATCTGCAGTATAGAAAAAAATAAAAAATAAAAAGGACTGGGGAGGGGGGTAGCTCAGAGGGAGAACCCCCTGGGTTCAATCCCCAGTACCAATAAATAAGTAAGTAAATAAATAAGTATACTGTATGGTGGTCTGGCATGCAGTTTGGAATACGATATCTTTCTGGTCTTCAGTCTTGAACAAAACTTCCATTTTAATATCTTACATCAATATTCATAAGAATATTCTAGTTCAGCCTTAAGATTTTAGAGAACACAGATCTATGTCAGGTATTTGATGCTCCAGATTTTAATAAAATAACAGATCCTCAGTCTAACCCAAAGGTAATACAAATGTGAGTCATGATAAATTCAATAATGTAAAAAGAAAAATATCAGAAAGGCAATGCCCACAAGCTACTAAGATTCTGCAGTCGCCATGTTAAGCCAGTCAGTATCAAAGAAAACATGTTCGGGACACATTCGCTGCAGAAATTATTTACTTTTACCAAACAGCTATTGTTTCTGTGCGTGCTGATTTTCTTAGCAGTGTGTCGACGACTGCCTCGTCAATGACATGGTCCTCCTTTCACACTCTAGTCAAGGCCAAGAGAAAACTCTTCCAAGCACAATGCAACAGCCTGTTTCTTTTGAAGCAAATAAAATAGGACCATCATTTTCTATCTTTTTTTTTCTTCTTCCTGAAAAGTGATAGGATAAGAATAAGGCTAAAGAGAGAAGCATGAGGAAACATTTTCTTCCAGAAGGCTGAGCAGCACCGTATTAACAATACCCTTCCTGATGGGGAAGCAACGAGCTCTTTTGTTTACTAAAATGCCTCAATCAATTTTTCTTTTAATGACTTCCATCACCACTGCCTACTGGGGTGCTGCTGAAGGGCATGTGAGTCCTGAATCTTATCTTCCCTCGTGTTCTGTATTGTTCAGAACAAGCACACACCGGCAGTCATGTGATATTCCTTATTAGCTGTAACTGAAGCTTAACGGATATAATTAATGGATTATTCCAACCCTCTCTTTAGTTCTGCAGTTCCCTTTATTCTTAGAGAGATGAATTCTAATAGGGGCTTTATCAGATTCTAAATACAGTAGAGACTTATTAGAAGAATGAAACACCCCGTATGACTTACCATGTGGCTTATTGTAGTAATAAAATAAATGTCTGTCCAGAGGGATATTGTTAAGTTTTAGCACTTCTGCCTTGAATCTTTGCTGGAGAATGAAAAATCTGGTTCCAATATCTCCCCATCCCCTTTCTAGCTGTAAGAGATTGGCAAATCATTTATTCTCTTATGTATGGTATCTGTACAATTACCCTATCAAGAAAATGTCTAAAGCTGGGCCTGGTGGCACACACTTATAATCTCAGTACTTGGGAGGCTGAGACTAGAGGATCTGGGTTGGCAGCCAGCCTCAGCTACCTAGTGAGGCCCTCCGCAACTTAGTGAGACCCTGTTTCAAAATAAAGAATAAAAAATAAAGCTGGGGGTGTAGCTCGGAGGTAGAATGCCCATGAGTTCAATCCCCAGTACCGCAAAAAAAAAAAAAAAAAGAAAGAAAGAAAATGTCTGGTCAGATAATTTTTTAAGTCAATTATGCTCTTCTAAACTTTAACCTTCAGTGCTACACTATATTCCTAGTACTTAACCAGGGCTTATTCTTGTAGGGATAAAACCCCCAGAATCTATGGTATAATTATAGCTAATTTTTATTTCATTCATTCATCTACTAGTTTCTAGGGTTTTCAATGAATATGGGTTACCATTACAATAAGAAAAGTGTTATTTAAAAAAGAACAAACAAAAGCTAATATGATTAATACCAAAGGAGTTAAAAAATAGCATAATAAAATTAGTAACAAAAATACATTTGGGAACTTCATGTCCCTAAGCTTCACCCAATTATGCTACCACAAAAAATAAGTTGATGTGTAAGAAGTCACTATGATAAACTGAATGTAGTAGCACACGCTTGTAATCCCAGCATTTGGGAGGCTGAGACTGGAGGATCCGGGTTCGCGGCCAACCTCAGCTGCTTAGTGAGGCCCTCCGAAACTTAGTGAGACCCTGTTTCAAAATAAAGAATAAAAAATAGGTCTGGGGGTGTAGCTTGGAGGTAGAATGCCCCTGGGTTCCATCCCCAGTACTGCAAAAAGAAAGAAAGAAAGAAAGAAAGAAAGAAAGAAAGAAAGAAAGAAAGAAAGAAAGGAGTCACCATGATATATTTAAGAAATCTAATTATAAGAGTCCAAATGTATTGGATTTTAATAACATTTATGGAGTATCCATAAGTGGAAAGAACATATGTGCAAAAAAGAATTTTAAAGACAAATCACATGCCAACCTGGTTCCCAGCAGGTGACAGTTTCAAAGTGCACCAGCCTGTGATCGGTATACCGGAGTTCAATTCAGTTTTGTTCATCCAACATTTATTGACTTCAAGGCAATGGAGATTACATATGAGTGAGGAGGTTAGGGTAGAGTGGAAGTCACAGATATTTAAACAACTCCCAAACTAGTTGGACTGGTAAACATACTAAACAGCCAGCAATGGTACCCTGGAAAACACTAGTTTATTCTGCAATGAAAAGCCCTGTATGTTACGCTACGGAGTTTACGTTGCTGGGCGGTCTGTGCTCTGTGCTCATGAACATTATTTAGCCTCTCTGGCAAGTTGTTTTTCTAGGTGAAAATTAGTACATTTGGGGCTTTTAAATTTCAAATCACATCAACTTTAAAATTCTAAGAGCTCATGATTGTATGTTATGAAAGTGATGAATACCTTTCATCTAGTGGTGTTTTTAACTTCTTTATCCAATCTCCCTGACCATTCACTACCTTGGGCACTCTCCAATTAAATCAAGTCTCGGGCTATACCACTATCTAGTCCCAACTCTGTGGCTATCAAACTGTGGACAAATGCAATTTGCAGAGAGAACGCTCAGCATTTGGCCTGAGTGTGTACAACAAAGCAAATTTGGCCCAGAACTTTCTCTTCTTCGCTATTCCTCTTTAAGGATCATTGATTTAATGTTGGTTAGAGCAAGACGCAGATATGAAAACCTGTTAAATTTGCTGTTTTTATAATTAACTGGTTTGGGCTGTCATTATAACTTAAAGGCATGCAGGGAGTTCAGACTTTCTTTTCAGTCATAGTGATTTTTCAAGTTTCTGTAAATCTTACACATTAACCTTGAAGCCATGTGCTTTTCTGACATTCTTTGAATTCTTTAAATAGATCTGGGGGTGGGTGTTGGATTCAGAGCTGACTTTTATTAACATCACACTTTCAGCAAATAATACTCACTCTACTTTCTTTGTTAAGAGCATTATTATTGGATCCATTCAAAGGGGGAAAAGCATGTAGCCGAGCCTTTGAAGATCCTCTCAAGGCAAATACAGGACCAGCTTTATATATACATACCCATATGAAGCCATCTTCCCATTATTTATTAAAACACATGTGCAATTAATGTTTTAATCTAGTTACCATTTAATTAAAATATGTTTTATGGGGCTCCTGCTCTGTGAAAGGCAAAACATCATCAAACAAAATGACCCATCCTTTCATGTAAATTTATTCTTTTCTTGTGACATTAAAGTGATTCAGCCCTTTAAAAATTCTCCGCAGAGTGCTGGGGGCAAGAGATTGCTGAATGAATCCTCCCGTTGAAAGGGCAACAACTGACTGGCACGAAAAAGGTGAGAGGAAGCTCTAATGGTGTTTCTCAACTTTGGTGATATTGACATTTTCAGCCAGATGGTTCATTTGTTGTGGGAGAATCTTCTGTGCTTTGTAGGATCTTTCTTTCTTTCTTTCTTTCTTTCTTTCTTTCTTTCTTTCTCTCTCTCTCTCTCTTTCTTTCTCTTTCCCTCCCTTCCTTCCTTCCTTCCTTCCTTCCTTCCTTCCTTCCTTCCTTCCTTCCTTCCTCCCTCTTTTTCACTCTCTCAATCTCTCTCTTTCTCTCTTTTTCTACTGGGGATTGAACCCAGGGGCATTTTACTTCTGAACCACACCCCAACCCCTGTTTTATTTTATTTTTTTAAATTTTGAAACAGGGTCTCACTAAGTTGCCGAGGTTCTTGTTAAGTTGCTGGCCTCAAACCTGCAGTCCTCCTATCTCAGCCTCCCCAAGTACTAGGATTACAGGTGTGCAACACCATGCTGGGCTCATTGCAGGACCTTTAACAGCATCCCTGGCCTCTACCTGCTGGAGGCCTTTAGAATCTCATACTTCCCATCCTCAGTTGACAAACAAAAATGTCCCCAGACATCACCAACTGTTCCCTGGAATCAAATTCACTCCTGGTTAAGAGCCACTGAGCTAGAATGAGTCTCTCTCTGATAACGTGCCAATCTCTACTCACAAAAGTTTATTCCTTTTGCTTCCTAGAGATGACAGCAAACCCATGCACTTCAATCTGTGTGCACTGAGATTTCACATACAGCAAATTCCATTCTCTGTCACCAGGAATTCATGATGCTGGGTATTCCCTTCCAGAAAGAGATTGAAAAGGTGGCTACTGGCCTGGGTTGGAACTTAGTTTTCCTAATGAGGGGTAAATTTGTATTAATAGAGATCTCACTATTTTGGAGACTGGAAATCTGAGATCAGATGCCAGTGTGGTCAGGTTTGGTGAGGGCCGTTTTCTAGATTGCAGACTGCTGGCTTCTTGTTTTATCTACACAGGGTAGAAAGAGAGCCAAGGAGCACTCTGAGGTCCTTTAGAAGGTCACTAATCCCATTCATGAAGGCTGCATCCTCGTGACCTAATCATCTATGACGCAGTGCCTCCAGAAATTAAAAAATGCAAGTGCTTTTGGAGAAGTTGGTGTATTTTGTACTGAGTAGAGAGTTACAAAGAAACTTCCAAGCAGTGGTTCTCACACCGATTTCTAGGTAGAGAAATCACCTAATAACTTGTTTGAAATGCCAATTCCATGCTAGGCTTGCTGGTACAGGCCTGTAATCTTAGTACTTGGGAGGCTGAGACAGGAGAAGCCCAGGTTCAAAGCCAGCCTCAGCAACTTAGTGAGACCCTCAGCAACTGGGCAAGACCCTGTTTCAATATAAAAAATAAAAAGGGCTGAGGGTATAGCTCAGAGATAGAATACCCCTGGGTTCAATCCCCAGTACCAAACCAAATCAAACCAAACCAAACCAAGCAAAACAGTCAACTCCTGGGTGTTAGAAATAAATTTCCATGGCGACATAAGAAAAGGCATGTTCAAAAGTGGCTCGGCAAAGCAATTTTACTTTTTGCAAAAAAGGATCCTGCCACCAGTAAAGTTAGGTAGACAAGAGCAATGTGATGGAAAACTGCTGGGGATTTTATTTTCAGTGTGGGGCTCCTGTTCTATGCCCCCTATCGGTGGGAGCCTTAGTCACACAATCTTTATGCCATCGACGGAAGGGGATGCCAATGAAGGAAGAGGGTTGATACTTACAAGTTACAGGAAATGCTATCTTTACAAAAAAATATAAGCACACACAAGGTTACACCATAGCAGTTTTACAAAATGGATTTAAGTCAATCTATTCCTTTAATGGAAAAGATCTAATTATATTCTTATATGGGTCCCACCAGCAGAAATTCTGATTTAGTGGCTCTGGAAAAGGCCTCAGCACCTGTGTTTTAAAGGTACATCCTAATAATCCTGATGCATATGGTCCATTAACATCTCTTTGAAAAATTCTGCCTTGAAGATAAAAAATAGCAAGCCCTGACTATGACCCATTTGGAAGCATTGCCATGAGTCAAGAAAGGGTAAGGCCACTTGTAGGCGGCAGGGGCAGAAGCAGCCATGGCAGTGCCACCAAGGGAAGAGTCTCTGAGCAGGATGGACAGTGGCCACCTAAGGGTGAAGAGAGAACGTAGCTGTTGTCGCCAAGAGCTCGCAGGTGGTGTCTCCCTTGTCAAAATGGATGTGGGGTGTCACCCTAGCCTAATGTCATTAAACATTCAAAATATAACTAGCTCCTTTTGCTTTCCCTTGGGGAATGCCCTGGGGCAATTCTCCTCACTGTGAATTAATAAACTGCTATTCTGCTTGTATGTATATATCAGACTGTGAGCTTGGGTGATATGAACCTTTCCTAGAAAAATGGCTCTATTCTCAGCAGGCTGGTGCGTCCAGGGTTCTGGGATTAGACTCAGAATCTGGATTCTGGTAAATGAATGAAGGGAAAGCCAGCGATATGCTAGTCAATTTTTAACAAGCAGCCACAGACGCTAGGGGCAGGGGCAGGGGCAGTCTAGGTTCATAGCATCAGCCAAACTTCTTGCTACGAATCCTTGCAAGGCCATGACATGGAGTTGAAAATAAGCCATTACAAGCCGGGCGTGGTGGCGCACGCTTGTAATCCCAGCATTCGGGAGGCTGAGACCGGAGGATCCGGGTTCGCGGCCAGCCTCAGCTACCTAGTGAGGCACTCCGCAACTTAGTGAGACTCGGTTTCAAAATAAAGAATAAAAAATAGGGCTGGGGGTATAGCTCGGAGGTAGAATGCCCCTGAGTTCAATCCCCA
>PVLC010000454.1:0-69712 GCA_004027655.1 Graphiurus murinus | reverse complement strand
TAAGTCATTACACAGTATTGCCACCAGGTACAGTCAATGTAAATAATCTCAAGGCACAGAGGCAAACTAATTGGGAGGGGAAGAGTGTGGGAAATTAGTACTTATATTTTTTATTTTTGTTTTAATTTATTTTATCTACTATTATTATAAGCTTGTTTATGTAACTGGTTTTTTTGTTGTTTTTTTTTTTTTTTTGGTACTGGGGATTGAACTCAGAGGCATTCTACCTCTGAGCTAGACCCCAGCCCTATTTTTATTTTATTTATTTATTTATTAATTTTATTTTGGTACTGGGGATTGAAATCAGGGACATTCTACCACTAAGCTACACCCCCAGGCCTATTTTATTTTTATTTTTTTTAATAGGGCCTCACTAAGTTGCTGAGGCTGGCCACAAACCTGTGGTCTTCCTGACTCAGCCTCTCAAGTATTGGGATTACTAGCCTACACCACCACACCAGGCTTTTTTATTTTGAAACGGTCTCACTAAGTTGCTGAGGCCAGCCACAAACTTGTGATCCTCCTATCTCAGCCTCCCAAGAGCTGGGATTACTAGCCTGCACCACCACACCAGGCTTTATTTTTTATTTTGAAACAGGGTCTCACTAAGCTGTTGAAGATCTCACTAAGTTACTTGAACCTGCGATCTTCCTATCTCAACCTCCCCAATACTAGGATTACCGGCATATGCCAGCACACTTGGCTCTATGTAACTTAATTTAAAATAATGACTATTTTTAACAACCATTTCACAAGATTCCTGAAGATTTAGCAATTGGCCCTCATGAGCTGGTCCTGCTGGCCCCAGCAGCCTCTGGAGTACCAATCTCAATGGACTGTTTTGGGGTGAGCAGACCACCTTTCTCAGATGATGCCTCTCTTTCAAATGTGCATATTTATTGGAGTTCCCATGTGAACATAGAACAAAGTCAATTTTATTCCTTACTCCATGCTTAAAACCATCAAGCTGGTCTTATTAATTAAATGTGTATAGTCCTTGGATAGAGTACAAAGAACTTTCAGCACATACTTTTAACTGATTTTTCAACCGCATCATAAACGGAGTATGAAGACATTGTTCTCATTTTAGATGTGAAGAAACTAAATTGAGAACAAATTACTTGCTCATGGTTAACCATAACCTAATATGTGGCAGAGCAGAGAAACAAGGCAACTGTGGAGCAGAGATGCTGGCAAGCTGTAGACCAGAGACATTGACACCTTGTCTAATCCCTACAGCAATCTCATGAAGTAGATATTATTGGGTCTACTTTAAATGTGAGGAAATTGAATTCAGTGAGATTATGTGATTTATTTCCATTACATTCCTGGTGAATCTAAGGATCAGTTACATAATGCTTCTCAAACTTAATATACAGCACAATCACAGGCAAGCCTGCTAAAATACAGATTTCGGAGTCCCCACACCTAGGAATTCTGATTTTGTGTAGGGTCAGGTCTAAGAATTTGCATTTCTAACTAATTCCCTGGAGAAACCCAGGATGCTGGCCCAGGTGACACACTCTGAATAGCCTTGACCTGCATCATGAAGCCTATTAATTGCTTCCTGGGAACCCAGGTGTCCCGACTTCTCTAGGTCGATAGCCTGTCTACCACAACACATTGAGGAAGCTTATTATTACCTCCAAATTAATCAGAAATAGACAATATTGTATATATTTCTAAATACACATTTTCTTTTAGTCAACCAACATAACACATGGTACTTCTGAACTTTTGTATGGATTGACATTGTATAGAAAATATAATTGTCATCAAAACTATTAGATGAAACATCTTAGAAACCTTTTATTGGAGTGTATTATCAAGTTTCTAGTCATTCCCAGAAGTTAACATGTTAAGTCAAATTTTGTCGTCAATAGTCCACATAGGAAAAAAATATATATATGAATGTGTTGCAAAACTCCTAGAATTCTACATTACAAAGTAAGATTCCAAATGTTGTGTTTTCAAATTTCAGTTTTGCTCCAGGGAAAACTGACTTCTTACTCAGTTGCATTTATATTTAGAAGATTTGCATGGGAGCAATATTCAATGATAACATTAATTATAATATTTATAAGACATCTTTCCACGAAGCTCTCAAATAACTGCAGTCATGTAATCTTTCTCTCAGTGTGGGCTCCAGATAGAGATAGAATTATCAACTCCATCTTCGAGATGACAAGCCCGCAGTTCTGCACAGACCTTCAGTGTCTTGCTGAAGGTCATTCACAGGCTTAACAGTAACAAGAGAATCAGAGCCTAGGCCTTGGGAATCCTAGCTCAGGAAAGCCCTCTCCCATCCTGCTTTACAACCCCTCCTTAACAGATGCATACTCTGCACAAGGGTCAGGGAAACTGTGAACACCTACAGAGAAACTCAAGCCAACCAGTGTGGTCAGCTGGTAACAGCTTAAGTAAACGGTTAAGGAGATGCAGGAGAGTGGAGCTGTTGGCTAAAATTCAATCACTGCTTTGAATTACCCATTTCCTCCTATCTCCTAGTATCATAGAAAAATACAAGTCAACATTTGTTCTTTATGGTTTATTGAATCTGACCTGGAGAACAACCTACTACAGCTTCTGAAAATTGTTTTATGAAAACATGGTAAGGTCAATGTTTCAGGTGTGCACACTAACAATTAGGAGGCAATTCATTTCCAAATAATAAGGGTCCCATGAGTGCTTATCCAATTAAAATGATAATTTAATTCTCTTCAATGGCAACATGTGATTGGAGGAAAACTATATGAAGTCTCTGTCCTCACTATTACCGCCTTTTCCTTCCTTTTAAACCACCAAATATTCCTGGTGAGGAGTCATTTTACCCTGTTCAAGGGTGGTGCGTCAACTTACTGTATCTTGCCAGAATGTTCATTTCATGGATGACTGAAACTAGTGATGCTCATTGTATTTCAAGTGCTCTGACCCATCCAAACGATGAGCAGCTTTACTAGTTGAGGAACGTGGGGGTTTTTTGTTGTTGTTGTTGTTGTTTGTTTTTATTGCTCAGATCTCCACTGTGACTAGAAAGCCTAAATAGCATCAAGGAGTTCCAATGTCCAGGCCTCGAATGGCCTAGAAGTCTCCTGTCTAGATTTATTAGGAACCTGGGCCAGCCCCTGGATTTACAGGAGGTGTCTAGAGGCACATCTGCAGAAGCAGCTTGGAGTTGGGAGGAGGCAGAGTTCTCAGGCTTTGGCGAAAACTTCCTTCATTCCAGCCCCTCTTCTCATCCACTAACACTGATGGGTTCTGGTTCCTGTCACCTTTAATGGATGCCATGTGTTCAGCGCTTCCCCTGGCCCATCATAAGCACTCAGATACCAGCTTCTGTTGCTATTAGCTTGTAGTCTTTTAAGATCATCCATTGTCTCCAGCTTCCAATCAAGTTTCCTCTGCTCCAACCTAGCCGTCCGTGGGTTTTGACCCTGCTGAAAACCTTCACATGGTCTCCATTAGCTGCAGCAGTGTTTCTCAAAGGACATCAGAATCACCTGGTTTGCTTTTCATACAATTGCAGATTTGGGGGCTTCACCTCAAACCTACTGTATTGGACCCCTGAGGAGCTGGGCCTGGAAAATCGAATTTATAACAAGCTCTACAGGAGTTTTCTTATACAGTGTGTGTGTGTGTGTGTGTGAGTGTGTGTGTGTGTGTGTGTGTGTGTGTGTATGTGTGTGTGTGTGACTGGGGATTAACCCAAGGGCATTCTACCACGAGCTATACCACCAGCCTTTTTTATTTTTTGTTTTGAAACAGGAGCTTGCTAAGTTGTAGAAACCATTGCTTAAGTTGCTGAGGCTGGATTGTCTGGTCTTGAACCTGCGATCTTCCTGTCTCAGCCTCCTAAGTACTGGGGATTACAAGCTTGTGCCACCACGCCTGGCTACACTCTATCAACAATTTAATACATACCACTGTTATGTAGGATAATGCCCATACACCTCTGTGTGGCATTTAGTGCCCGTAAACCCTGTCCACAACCATCTTCCCAGTATCACTTCCTGCCATATAGAATCATTGACACTTACTTGCCAGGAAAAATCATGAAAGACTTTGAAATGAAGCTAAAAAAAAAAATCTTTGGTGTTGTGTCTACCACTCTTCTAAGTTATCTCTGCTCTTCATTGTTTTTGAGCTACTTTACAATGATTAGTTATAGAAAAGTGATAATGATGCAGATGATTCTTGCCCCTAGGAATGCATTTGGATCAGGTCGGGTGGAATACAATTGATTATTATTCTGTGGATAGATCAGTTTTGCATCTATCTGCACAATTTCTTCAGCCCTTCTCATTGCCCGTATGTGTGTATTTCTGGGATGATGAAGAAGCTGCAATTGTACATGAACAGCACAAGTGATCACTATCTTGACTGGTACCTGTTACACTCGAATTACTCCATATGACTTCATTCTACAATACAGTTCTGAGAAACAGATGAGATTTGTGGCAGTGTGCAAGATTTGGAAGGACGGGAATGCACTGTACTGAGTTTGCAAATAGTAAGAGGGTCAAAAGGGAGCCAAAGAGGGTCGCTATTGATTTTGCTTCCTGTCACTTCTTTCTGATATCATAAAACAGAACAGCAAAAGCCCGTGGCACCTGTGGCCTGGAGTGACTACTCTAGAGCTGTTACCTTCTCTTCTACCTCTGGGAGCTTAGCCATGATCGCCAACCCTTCCCTTCACCACAGTCAAGAGCAAGAATGCTGACTGATTCAGCCAGAGCACATTCTCCGGTGCCCAGGCAGGAAAGACTGCCTCAAACTCAGGAATTTCCTCTAGTATCTGCAATATGTCCCTTTGAACCTCTGCCAAATGATCACTTCCGAGCAGTCCCTGCAGAGGCAGAACAGCTGCTAGCGGATAGATCCTTCACTTCCTAGCCAGTGCGGCCCGCATGACCTCCACGTGCGTTTCTCCACCCGGTGTCCCTTCAAGAGGCTCTGCCTACAGTTGCCCACCCCACCTCCGCCAGACAGCGCCGGCTCCCTTGAAGCTCTGAGTGGAGGGGGAGGGGATCAAAGACTCCAGCCTTGCCAAGTCCTGGCAGGAACCTTTCCATTTGATTTCCTTTAGAGGTCTGATTCGGCCAGGCCTTTCAGCTGTGCAAAGATGAAGGCATAAAGCATTGTCTCATGATGAAGAGCAAGGCTAGTCAGCACCGTTTCCATCAGAACGAAGTTTCTTTCCAAGAGGTACCAAAGCAACTCTATTACTGTTGGCAATGAATAGGGGTGTGTGTGTGTGTGTGTGTGTGTGTGTGTGTGTGTGTGTGTGTGTGTACTTGCCTAGACAGAAAGATACAGAGGAGGCAGAAACAAAGACAGAAACAAGCAGGTGGGAGAGAGGAGGGATGGGATTAGTGAGTGTACCCTATAATGAACATGGAAAAGGAAGCATCTTTTCAGAATCCAGTTCACATTGAAATACCATGTTTGGAGAAGTCAGACTTGCTGCATCTCTCTCCTCTGAGAGTATTTCATTTCCTCAGTTCTGCTTAGCAATTATTTAAAGAGCATTTTCCAAAGAAGATGATGTAGCATGGTAAGTGGCCCAGAGGACTGCTCCATCTAAACCTAAATCAAAGGTCGTTAGCGCTGTCTGAGAGCTATTTGGCCTTGGTCAGGAAGGGAGTCCATGGAGCTGCTACCCACCCACTCCTGGCTCCTGACTGCTCCTGCCAAATGACCACGTGGGGTGGAAATGACCACTGTGGTGAGACAGGCATCAAAGGTGGAAAGTCCCAAGCCAGGAGAACCCTGACCTACATTGCCAACCCTGGAGAGCTCCGACCTGAAGCCCAATACCCCCTAGGCTGGGAAAGTGGGCCAGAAGACCAGGAGAGTATGTCACAGCACTTATTAGACCCCCAAATACCTATTTGCATCATTTAGATACCTCAATAGGTAAGAGTAGGTAAACAAATACTCTTGCTCACTTCATACCATAATCTAATTAAAATACATTTATTAACTCAGGATGGACCAAGAATTATACACAGTTATCTGGAGGAGCGTGTCCAGTGCATAAGAACTGAGTGTAAATTACTGGTGTATGAAGGCAGAGAGTGAACAGGTGACAAGGAGATTCGGTGGGCAAATACAAACACAACTACAAAATTAAAATAAGTCGAGGTAAGTGCTATGAAGAGAATTAACAGGTACCAGGAGTGAGAGTGAGTGACTGGGAGGTCATCTCAGGCAGGGACACCGGAGTCTCGAAGGACGAGAAGAACGGTCTCTTGTAGAGAGAACTGGCAGGTGTAGGGCTTGGAGGCATGGTTTGTCAGGATCAGGGAAAAGGCCAATGTGGCTAGAATATGGTAGCCAGGGGGAGAGAAGACAGAAAGTGGGAAAAATAGGAGCAGGTTCATGTTAGTCAGCTTTCTTCTCTGTGATAAAGTCCCTGAAATAATCAGCTTTTTGTTGTTGTTACTGGAGATTAAACCCAGGGGTGTTTTATGTCTGAGCTAGACCCTCAGGCCTTTGTATTTTTTTTCTTTGAAACAGGGTCTCTCTAAGTTGCTGAGGCTGGCCTTGAACTTGCGGCAATTCTCCTGTCTCAGCTTCCCAAGTACTGGAATTACAGTTGTGCACCACTGTGCCCAGCTTCGAGAATCGGATTTTCAGTAGGAAAGGTAGATTTGGGCTGGTTTCAGAGGACTCATTCCTGGCTGCTTGGCTCTGTCGCCTCTGAGCCAGTAGGGAAGCAGCCTGTCATGGCGGGAGTGTGGCAGAGGAAGCCACTCACCTGAAGGCAGCTTGTAAGCAAAATGAGAGGGAGAAAGGGATGGGGCCCCACAATCTCCTCCTAGGGCATGCCCCAATGAACTAACTTCCTCCCATGAGCCCCTACTTCTTAAATGTTTCACCACCTGGCAACCAGGACTTTAACTCATGGGCCTTTGGGGACATTTAAGATGCAAACTATAGCATGAAGAGCATTCAAGTCCCCTGTCCCTGGGCGACAGTGGGAATGGGGTGAAGGTGCAGTGCTGCCTCATGGAGAAGGACTTTCCAATAGTTTGAACCATCCAAATGAAATGGGCTACTTGGGCAGGGAGATCCTTCAAACAGAATGCATTACTCTCTTCTCAGTGTGAGGCTGTAGTCTTTGGGCCTGGAATTTGGCTTCGCCATTATCCAACTCACATCTCCTCCTGTTAGATTCAGGGCCTCCCTCCAGCCTGAAGGAGCTCTTTGCAGATAAGCATGCCGCCAATGTTTTTGTCTGAAAGCCACAGATGCAAACGTTGACTAGCGCTGGGCTTTGCCAGCTGGCAGCCCAGCCTGTCCCCAGTAGCAGTTAGGGGCCGCTCTGAGGGGTGTAACCTGGGGCCAGCACACATGATGTGGTAGTGGGTGTGCAGGGGGACTTGTCTTCGTGGAAATCAGGGTGTAGATGTGGGAAAAGCAAATCTATTTTCTCAGTAGCATTAAAGAACATTTTTTACTATAAATGATCCGTTTCTTTTTATGCCAACAAAATACTTGTGAACCTGTTCAGTATGCACGGTGGTATCTTTTTGGCAATTGCTTTAGCATTTGGATGCTGAGAGATGTTAGGAAATAGACAAGATCACCTATCCACTAATTGCCTAAGGAGAAAGGTGAGTGATAACTCTGTGTGCTGGGTCCTTTTGTAACCCAGTAGCAGTTCTTATTTTTGCTGCTATTGGAATGTTTATAGTTTTCTTTTTTTTTTTTTTTATTCTTGTGATACTGGAGATTGAACCTAGAGATGTTCTACCTCTGAGCTGCACCCCCCCGCCCTTTTATTCTGGGGCCTGAAACAGGGTCTCACTAGGTTGCTGAGAGTCTTGCTAGGTTGGCCTCAAACCTGTGATCCTCCTGGTTCAGCCTCCCAAGTACTGGGATTACAGGCATGCATTACTGTGCCTGGCTTGGAATGTTCCTATTTAAGGAAGCGGGGCTAGAAAAACGAGCATTTTGAAGAACCAGTTCCCTTAAGCTGTGTTGGAGCACAGCAAGCAGAACCAATTTCTTCTGGAAAATGAAGAGTATCCAGCAGCGGATCAATATGTTTGCACTGTGGCCAAAGTCCAGCTCCATTTCTATTGCTGTGAATCACCTGGAGCTGGGAGCATTTACTTTTGGCACCTTGATCCCCTAAGTGCAATGCTTATGATTTTCAAATTTATAGCATTAGAGGATCGAGATTTGTCTCATTATAAAAAATGTTAATTAAAAAAAAGTCTTGTCTGCTGAAAATACAGAAAAAATTTACAGAAGGAAGCTGCTATGTGTGCCCAACAATCCCAGCTTGGGCTGTGATTGTGTAGACACAGCTCTGTTGCAGAGCACCCTGCTGCAGCCAGTCAGAGGTCTCCCTGCCTATCCCAGAAGAGGCTGAACTAAAATGAGCAGCAATCCCAGCAAAAGACCTTTGACAGAAGATAGTAGCATCTCCATCCTCGCCAGCATTAGATATGCCAGGGAAGACATGGGATGCAGTCGGAGCCACTTCTATGTGATGCTGTTTCTCAAAGTGTGGTGGTCCTTAGATCACCTGCACCAAATAATAAGGGGTGGGAGGTGGGGAGGCTTCTTTAAGGTCAAGATTCCTGGGCTCTAGCTTAACCTAGTATAAGAGGATCTCTGAGGACAGAGTCCAGGTATTTCTTTGATAATTTACCCGTGTGTGTGTGTGTGTGTGTGTGTGTGTGTGTGTGTGTGTGTGTTAGACATGCTAAAGTTTGAAAACCACTGAGATTGCTTTCCTTAGATGCACCCCCCCTTTTGGTGTATTTTTAGTCAAGTAATAATAATTTAAAAAGGGCAAGCAATTAGTGTTTACTCTGTGTGTTCTGAATACTTGTATACTTACTAATTTGGTTTTTACAACAACTTAATGAAGGAGGTATATTATAATTTCCACTTTACAGATGAGTGATGAAAAGCATAGAGAGGTTAAATAAATGATCCCACATCACACAGGCAGGCTTCAAATACAGACAGAGTGTCCATCAGGCTTCATACCTCAGCTTCCTGAAATGTGGCCCCGACCTCTATGTCCTGTTCATCTAACAAGACTAACGAGACCTCATCTTTCTAGATGAACTCAGCATGCCTGCCTCTGTGAAATCTTCCTTTACCTGCTGAAGTAGAGAGCCTCCTTCTCCTGTATGGAAGAGGGCAGGTGGAGACTCAGGCAAGTAGCAAAGCTGGAGAGGTCACAGAGGGAAAATTAGAGGAGGAAGATGCCTTTGCTGGGAGCTGCAATGCTCCTGGGGTCAGAATGGCCGGGTCTCTGTGTCTGCTACAGTGGTCTTGCCTCTCAGACTCACCCCTGACTCTGAGATGTAGACCACTTGTTAGCTTTGGAACCACGGTACTCAAGTGACTGAAAATAACCATAACCCCCAAGATTCATCATCCTTGAATTTACCTGGCATTCAAACCGTGGAAATCCGTACCAGCTTTCCTAGACCTGAGGTGAAATTTCCCCTTGTTTGCTAATTGGAGCGGGTCAGAGTGACAGGCTGATTTGCTGGATAGCAGCCAGGACCAGTGCACCAGTGATGTCCTCGGCAGGGCTGAGTGATTCAGCATGCTTCCAAATGCCCAGGGCAGTGCAAGAGTTGATAGATGTGTGTCCAGCACATGAATGAATTCTGAACAATCACATGTCCTCTTCTGGTGTCTCATCAATAAAACTATCAGAGCCAGAGCAGAGAGCTTCCTGTCCTTCTCAAACCTCCTCTCCTCCAAACTAGTGGTCCTGTTTTGCTGTGGAGGGAGAAGGCACTGCGGAGGCTCAGAATCAATTAATGAATGAAAATCCACGGAGCCTATAAGCCATCACTTTGGGAAAACATTTAAACGTGGGTGATCTCAAGAGCTTCCTTAGAGCCGGGCATGGTGGCACACGCTTGTAATCCCAGCATTCGGGAGGCTGAGACCGGAGGATCTGGGTTCGCGGCCAGCCTCAGCTACCTAGTGAGGCACTCCGCAACTTAGTGAGACTCGGTTTCAAAATAAAGAATAAAAAATAGGACTGGGGGTATAGCTCAGAGGTAGAATGCCTTGAGTTCAATCCCCAGTACCAAAAAAAAAAAAAAAAAAAAAAAAGACCTTCCTTAGGGCTAGAAGTCTCCAACTCAAATGCCTGCGAAGGCCCAGTTGACCATCTAAATGAGTGGTTCTAGCCTAGCATGGTGGTGCATGCTTGTAGTCCCAGTACTTGGGAGGCTGGGACAGGAGAATCACAGGTTCGAGGACAGCCTCAATAAGTAGTGGGACTTTCATCAACCTGGTGAGACCCTGTTTCAAAATAAAAATAAAATAGGGCTGGTGGTGTAGCTTGGAGGTAGAATGTCCCTGGGTTCAATCCCCAGTACCAAAATAAATAAATAAGTGAATAAATAAATAAATAAATAAGTGGCTCTAGCTGGGTATAAAAATTATGGGGTGGTGGGCTGGTGTTTCAAAACAGCCTCTCGGTTTCCTTCACCAGTGAAAATTTGTCAATTGACATGATTGTGCTTCATGTTTTTATAATGCTGTGTCCTGAAGGAGGTTGTGAATCCTTTGGAATTGTCTGATCCCTCCCATAACAGTGCTGGGAATCGAGCATTATTATCACCCTCATTGTATATGCAGAACCAGTAGACCTGAAGGAAGACTAATGACCTGCCCGAGGTCGTGGCACCTGGGCGCCCCGCCACCCTGGGAAGCGGGCTTTCTAACTCACGGGCTGCCCTGCTCCGTCCTGCGGTCCAGCTTCCGGCTCTTTGGCTCCCAATGCCATCTGCTGCAGGGCACATCTGTGGGCTCTGCTCACTTCCATGTTCCCTGGTATCTGACACTCTTCCACTCCCCACCAAATCCACTTCCAGTGTGACAATTACTCCATTGGCCACTCCAAGCAGGGGGATTTGAAAGGAGGGCTGCTATTTTCCATGAGTGCAATTATTTATGTGCACAAATAATTGTGCACATAATTGGCTAATGGAGAGTGCAATCGGCCACATGTGGGCATAATTAGCCACTTGCCCCTCATTTGGAGGGTGTAATTATCAGAACAGGCAATTTTATATCTGTGGATAATTGTACACGCAGGAGAGAAAGACAGCTAGGAAATCCAGTCCTTAATTACTCTTTATGTCCTTGTGTCCCAGAAAAGCGTTGTCAGGTAAAGGTAACTTTCTCTTTCAATTGCCTGCTTGGATCAACCATCAGATCTAGTCGTGGAGAGGAGACAGAGCCAGGACCTTGTGGATGGAGCCGTGGTCTGAAGCGTCCTTGCCAGAAAAACCCCAGCAACCAATTACCCTGGACGTTTCACGGAGGCCCTCCTAGCGGTCAGCCATCTGTCGAGGCAGACAATAAAGCTCCGTTTTTCTCCTTCTCCATCACTGGGTAGCATTTTTGCCTTAGCTGTTGTAACGTTTTCCTCACTCTGTGGTTTCATAATCTCAGGAGCGCCAGTTGGCTTGGCACAGGGAGTGATTTCGTTCACTGCTGGAAATGGGTCATTTAAAATGCTTTAACAATACCTTTAACTAGTCATTCATCCGGGGATGTACATAGAATAATAAATTGAGGACACGTCTTTTGGTGGTTTTTCCAAGACCTTGGATGGCAGATATTTTCCAGTCTCTGCTGTGCCCCCTGCATTCTGGTTTAAACAGCTCTGCAAAACTTTCCCCACTCTCCCACTCGCTCACACAAAAATACACTTGCTAGCAACAGATCCTAAAAATACATGTCACATGCTAGCACAAGGCACAATTTTTTTTTAACATGAATTGACTCTTTAGGAATATGCAAGCCCAATGTTTTTAAAAAGAAACTCCAACTCTCTGCGTACACTATCCTTCGTCTCCATCAGAGTGTCTTCTTCTGGGGGAGGTGTCGTGGCACTGTGATTGGGGACAGGCTCTCTGGTATTAGAAGGACCTGTGTGCCAGGCTCAGCTCCGCAGTGACCAGTTGTGTGGCCTTGGATAAGTTTTTAAACGTCCTGACTCGATTTGCTTATCTGTAACATGGGTTGTTTGAAAGCTGTGTGCATGTATGTTTCTCTTACTTTGAACCTCACCATGATGTATAATTACAATGCACCAATAATAATAAAAAAAACACGATTAAATAGAAAGCAGATATAGCACTTAACACAATGCTAGGCACATTTTAGGGGTTCAAATAAGTGGCGTCTACCATGAATATTAAGAGACTCATCTTTTAATCTCGAGCATACCTAACCCGCACACTCACATGGCATTCCACGGTAGATGTATGCTGGCTTTGACCTCCACTACGTGGACAGAGGCGTAGTCCTGTACATCTTCATGCACATCCTGCCCATCGATGGTCTTCCAGAGCTGGTTGCTGAATGATGCCCCACAGCATCACGGGACATGTCACTCCAGCGTGTGCTGACCTCAGGCACAATGTCACACTCAGTGCCATGGCTCCTGGACCTGCTCTATCCTCCACGAGTTCCTCTTGGGCACTCTCATAGATTTAGTGTGTGTATCTGTGTGTGTGGGGGGGGAGAGGGGCGGATTCTCTAATCTCTGTTTTCATCTCTTCAGCTTTTTGACTCTGCAGTTAGTCTGATTAAGCCATTCCTTGGACTTCATCATCCTTCAGACCTGTGGTGCCTCGGAGTCCTAAGTTCCCTTCCCTTCCCTTCTCTTCCCTTCCCTTCCCTTCCTCCTCCTCCTCCTCCTTCTTCCCCCCCCCCTTTTCCTCTCTCTCCTCTTTCTCTCTCCCCTCTCTCTTGTGTGTGTGTGTGTGTGTGTGTGTGTGTGTGTGTGTGTGTGTGTGTGTGTGTGTTACCCTGGGGATGGAGCCCACTCTGAGGTACACTCCCAGTTCTTTTCTCATTTTTTGTTTTGAAACGGAGTCTTGCTAGGTTGCTGAGAGTCTCCCTAAGTTGCTGAGGCTGGTCTCAAACCTTCTATCCTCCTGTCTCGGTCTCCCAAGTACTAGGATTACAGACATGTGCCACCACACCTGGCCTGAGTTTTCTTTGACCTTGTCGATCTCACCTTCTTTACCTTCCACTTGCTGGGGACCAACTGTCCACATCTCTTTCCAACCTTGCTTTGAGCGACTTCATGTTGATAGCTTGACACTGGTCATTGTTGGAGCCTTTACATCCTGGAAATAAGCAAATCCTACAAATTCTGCCTTTTCCTCACCTCCAGGAGAGCCAGTTGGCAGCCATCTTCCAGTGTAACACTGTATATTACATGTATGTATGTCGCATGTTGTAACCCCTAATCCTTCACACCTAAGTATTCCCCATCATTCCCTACTGGTTTCATTTACTTTCTTATTTTGAAATAACAATAATATATCAATAATAACAATAATAATAATAATAATAATAATAATAATAATAATATCATCTTAGTCTATTTTGTGCTGTTGCAACAGAATTGTGTGTGTGTGTGTGTGTGTGTGTGTGTGTGTGTGTTACTAGAAATTGAACCCAGGGGCATTCTACCTCTGAGTTACACCTCTGGCCCTATTTTTTTTTTGAAACAGGGTCTCATTAGGTTGGTTAGAGTCTCAGTATTTGCTGAGGCTGTCCTTGAACCTGTGATCCTCCTGTTTCAGCCTCCCAAGTACTGGGATTACCAGCGTTCGCCACCATGCCCAGCATGAGACTGGAACTTTATAAAGAATGGAGATCTGTTTCTTCCAGTCTGAAGGCTGGGGAGCCCAAGACTGAGGGTCCCACACCTGGCAAGGGCCTTCTTACTGTGACATTCCCTGGCCGGAGATGGAAGAGCAAGAACACATGTATTCAGAGAGGGACAAGAAGATCATAAGTTCAGAGCCAACCTCAGCAGTTTAGCAAGACCCTCAGCAACTTAGAGATACCCTGTTTCAAAAAATTTAAAAAAAAAGAGGAGGCTGAGGGTGTAGCTCAGAGATAGAACGCCCCCAGGTTCAATCCCCAGTGACAAAAAATTTTTGAAAAGATGGAAGGGGGCCATAAACCATCCCCTTACCAGGAACCCATTCCCACCATCCCAACACTGACCCATCACGAGGCAGAGCCCTCCTGACCCAATCACATCTTAAAGACCCTACCCCTCAGCACCCCTGTCTTGGAAATTAAATTTCCAACACGAGAACTTTGGAGGACACATTAAAACCACAGAGGACATGGAATACTGCCGTCCAATCCCAGGCCCTTGGGTCGGCTGTGTTACTCTCCTAGCATCTTCTTGGGGGGAACCCCCACACCTCTCCTCTGAGACTACTCGTTCCTCCTGTCACCCATCTCTCGTGGCCTCCCAGCTCACTTCCCACAGCTGGTATGCTTCGCCTTCTTCAGCTCCCGATGCTGACACAGAAGGCAATATTTTAAACACAATTGACTACCTCTGTACTTATTGTACAGATTTTCACATTATCTCTTAAAAAGAGAGGGGGAGGTCATATGGAGGTCTTTTAATGGCTGGCCTATGTGGTCCCTTTTCTAACCCGGTTTCAATCCTAATGAAACCCTCCAGGCAGTCACTTTCATGTACTCTTTGATGCTTTTCTTATCCACTTCAAAATGGAATTTTTTCTTCTCTTTTTTCAATACTTATATTGGTGCATTAGTCTCACATCATAATGTAGTTCACAGTGATGGCGACACACATGCACACAGCACTTGGGGGGCTTCCCCCTGGCTCCCTCCCTACCCCCCTTCCCCATACTAGATATTGAGATTGACATTGGCATTCTCATATCTACATACCGTCAATGGAAGTGATTCCTTCATTAATCCTCCCTGTCCCCCCACCCTTCCCCTGGACCACCTCCCTGGCTCCACTGGAATTCATGACTGTACAATACAGCACCCGCTCAATGTATCTCTTCCTCGAAGCAGGGGCTAAAACTAATAACAGCTCTTCCCTGAAATAAGCAAATCATAAATATTGCCTTGTTTAAAATTAAAAGTCTACAGTGAAGAGCCTACCACAGAGGAATGTATCTTAGGGTTTTCTGTAATACACCAGCAGCTGACAGTTCACATTCTTGCAATGAATGCTCCTTGAACCCAAGCTGGATGGGAGGAGGATGGGGGGCGGGGAGGTTAAAGACAGACAGGAAGTTAAAAGGTTTAAAAGGGAAAAGAATGATTATGAAGGGCATGGAACACGGCTCTCTGTGACTTCTCTGCGCACTGGCTGAGTGAGAGACTGCAAACACAGCTGGGAACACTTGGCCGGGGCAGTCCTTTTGGAAATTTGAAAGATTTTACACCAAACTCGAGACTACTAGCTTCTCCTGAGAAATCTTCAGCCCTGGCCATGCTGAGGCTGCATTTCTTCACTGCGACACAATTGGCTGGGAATGAGCTGCAGCTGCCCCCTTTAAAACAGGCACGCACTCTCCAGCTGGAAACCATTCCTACCCCAGCCCACCATCCCATAATTGTTTTATACCCAGCCAGAATCCCTCATTTAGATTGTCAGCTGGGCCTTTGCAGGCGTTTGAGCTGCAACTTGTAGCCTGAAAGAAGACCTTGAGCTCACCCACATTTAAGAAATTTCCCAAAGTGATTGTGTAGAGGCTCAGTGGGTTCTCATTCTTTTGATTCTGAGCCTCCACAGTGCCTTATCCAAAGTCGATGCTCAGTTAAGGAGCATGAAAGGCTCACTGGATTAGATGTTTGAAATATCTCAGCAGAGGCAGACTCTGAGCGGCCTTGCAGGAGCTCAGGCACATGACTGCTGCTAGGACGTGGCTGCAGAGTATTACAACATTTCAGGCTCTGCTGTCTTGATGATGGTCAGGGAGAATTCTCCTCTCCATACTGTATGGGACATGGGCTCTTTGTTTTGTTTACTTTGGTTCTGGGCATTGAACTCAGAAGCATCCTGGCTCTAAGCTGCACCTCCAACCCTTTTTATTTTGAAACAGGTTCTCACAAAGTTGCTGAGGGTCTTGCTAAATTGCTGAGGCTGGCCTTGAACCTGTAACCCTTCTGTCTCTGGAGGATTAGGATTACAGGCATGGGACAATGTGCCCTGCTAAAATGGGCTCTTTGGAGAGGGTGGGTTAGAATCAGTACATCAGGGAAGCCTCTTTTATTAGACAATTTTTTTTATCAGATAGAGATTTCAGTGCTTAATAAAAAGCCCAGAACACTAATTAAATCATTTCATCCTCCTTAAGACAGTTTCCCACCATGGATGACCTCAGTCTCCTCACTAAAAAAACAAGGGTTTGTTGGCAGAGTGGACATTCTATGTGACCCCGTTCTGGATTAGTCGAGGGATATGTGAGTGAAGGAGTTAATCCAGCGCCTTCAAAGCAGCTGTCTTCATAGGTAAGTTTGGTACTGACTTTAATATATATATATATATTAAATATATATATTTATGTTAAATATATATATTTTAATTTTGATTTCTAAGTTTGAACAGATGTGTGGCACACAGGTATAATCCTAGTACTTGGGAGGCTGAGACAGGAGGATCACAGGTTCAAGGCCAGCCTCAGCAACTTAGCAAGACCCCCCCAGCAACTTAGTGAGACTATTTCGATATAAGAAGGGCTGGGGTAACTCAGAGGTAGAATGTCCCTGGGTTCAATTCCCAGTAAAACACACACACACACACACACACACACACACACACACACACACACACACATTCTAAGTTCTAACTAAAACAATTGACTGTGTTTCTGATGTATATGGAGCTGATATATATATGTATATGGGAGAGTTTGAGAGTGCTATTTTTCTCACCATCCTGTTGTGATCTTTCTAGTACCTGGCTCCAGCTGGTTAGGGCTCTGGAAGTCTTGTCATCTTCCTGAGCCATTTCCTTCAGCCTAGACACAGCAGAAGCCACAGCCCTGCATGCAGATGGAGGGAGGCCTGGGTCCTGCCGTCTTCAAAGCATCTGCCTGCCTTCTACCTCTCGCACTAATTCTCACACTAATTAGAATGCAACAAAATGGGGGTCTTTCCTTTTTGGTAGAAAATTAGAAACCAAGAAAGTGTTTCCCCCTCCTTTGATGTGAGCTGGTGCCACTGTACAGGAGAAGCACCTCCTCTATTGAAATGAAAGATAAAGAAAACCCCAAGGTGCTAATTGAATTCATATCTCCTCCTCTTCCTAAAGCAGGAGAAACAGGAACTAACAAGCAGTTTCTGTTCTTTAGCTCCAAATAACACAAATCAGCCCCTTCTCAGACTAAAACCTTTTCCAAACATCGGAAACTGTTGCCAATCAGATTTCAGGGTTAATATTGCTGTATACAAACTGTTTCTAGGGAGGTAGTTTCTAAACATAGAAGCAAGAATGTTATTTTAGCAAATAATTTGTTTATCACATAGCTAGTGACATAATAAAAGTGGCCAGAAGCTTTGGTATCAAGTCAAAATAAACCAACAAAGATAAGTATCTTAGATGAAGCTGGTGTATGACACATTTAGATTGCTTCAAACCTCTTGAATCACTGAAAGTATTTCACTGCATTAGTTTTAAAGTTTGTATTAAATAGTCATAATAAAACCTTTAACTCTTAAGTGGATACTTAATAGCAGGGAGTACCTATTCCACATCTGATGCTGTTCCTCAAACAATTCTCATAAATTTATTCCTCATTAAAAGCCATCATTATTCCATCTTAATTGTGCAAAAAGGAAGTTGAGAGAAGCTAAATATTTAAAGCCATTCAGTAAATGATAGCATAGAGATTTGAGTCCAGGTCTGATTAATCCTAAAGCCCATGATGCCTTGTTTAATAATAAGAGCATCCAAGATTATGAATTTGACAACAAGTACAGCTTTGACTGCATCCTGTAAATTTAAAAATTCACTCTTCTTGTTATTGTCTTAATTGCTTATTACAATATTTAGTCCTTCCTTTTCAGACATATCTCTTGAGATTTTAATTTTTTATAAAAAATGAAGTAAATACATGGCTTAAAGTTGTTGTGGTGTAAAATTATTAGTTTTTTGTTATCATATATGTCTCAAGTATTTCCTTCCACTTCTCAATACTGCCTGTCAACAATATGTTCTCCCTTATTATATATCCTATCATTGTTGTTTTATTCTGGATGGGAGAATTAACAGATGGGAGTAAATAATTGAGAGATGATGGAAAGGTATGAAGTTTAAAAAACCAAGAAATGAAGAAAACAATGGTAGCTGGGCATGGTGGCACATGTCTGTAATCCCAGGACTTGGGAGGCTGAGATAAAAGGATTACAGGTTCAAGACCAACCTCAGCAACTTTATGAGACCCTGTTTCAAAATAAAATAGAGCTAGGGGTGTAGCTCAGAGGCAGAATGCCCCTGGTTTCTATCTCCATTAAAGGAAGGAAGGAAGGAAGGAAGGAATGAAGGAAGGAAGGAAGGAAGGAAGGAAGGAAGGAAGGAAACAGTGATGTTTGTGTAGGTAAAGAAATGTGAAAATACCATTAAAAAAAGATTTTAGAAGACATAGCATGACAAGATTTTAAGAGTTCCCAGTTTTCTAGTGGCTCTTAATAACTGTAAGAAGTTACTAATGCATTTTATTCATCTATTCCTATGTTTAATTACAAAACAACACCATGCTTCTCCAATATAATGATTAACCAAACCATCAAAAGAATAACTGATTAAGCAAAACCAATGATATTTATCTCCCTGGCCACTATTGGGCGCCCCAGGCTGAACCCTCAGCCATGAGGCCCCAATAAAGATGCTGCCTGAATGTTGCTGGTTCGAACCTCTTTTATTATATCTCTCTCTTTCTGGGATCAAGGGCACTGCACAAGCAATAACAAACAGTACAGAAGTCATCTTTCCAAATAGTGCTTTTCCAACAGACTTCCAATAACCCCTCTTTCTAGCAACTCGTCTTCCACTAGCAACCCACAATCTTTCTTCCCAGGACTTCCCCAGCAACCCAGCCAACCTCTTCCCAACCGCTTCTTCTTCCCAACCACTTCCTCCCAGAACTTCTCCCAGCAACCCAGCCCAGCAACTTCCCAACAACTCTTTCCCCAGTAACAACTCTCTCCAGTAGCAGCTCTCTCTCTGGGCGAGAGGTGGAGGCTCTTAAAGCCGTGCAGAGCCTAAGCCACGAGGCGTCTCATACAGCTCTCTCCTGAGCTGGCCACGAGCCAGGCGTGCTGGTGCATGCGCTCTGGCGTGTGGGGCAGCCCCAGAATGTTTTCCACCTGCAGCTGCTTCTGGCACTCTGCCAGGCGCCATCTAGAGGCGAGGTCTAGCTGGCCGGACTAGGCCCCCGACAGGCCACTATGAATATCATTGCTAAGTTGGACTCCTACATATTTCCGTAGTTATCTATCTGCCTTTTTGCCCCTCTACTTACCCAGTAAGCAACTTAAGCAAAGCTACAATGTCTTATCTAAGCAGACATGTACGAAGCTCAACACATAGCTGATATCTGCAAATTGTTCATTGGACAAATATAGTCATTGCCTGGAAACCACCATGAAACACTGGTTTGGACCAATGGACTGGTATTGGTCAAGGTCCACCACAAGTTTTCCAAGCTCTTCTGAATTTCAATTGTTAAGCTGTGAGCTCCCCCTGCAGACCTGGAGATGGGTCAGTTTCCTTAGCTCTGGCCTCACCTGCTTCCAGCTGCCTCCTCTTCCCCATCAATGCCCCAACAAACCCTATGTATGAAGATACATCAATTATGATACTAACTATGCAGCTACTTGCAAGACATCCTTAATAAGGGATGCTAGGGCACAAAGTCAAAAGCATGATGTCAAAGCTGGGGAGGTAGGCAAGAGGTGGCCAATTAGAGAGAACTTGACAGTTTTCCTTAGATTTTCCAATTAGGCTTGAGGACATTGGTAATCTTTGCAATATAATTCAGCAGATGAGAAAATGGAGATGGAGGACATTAAAAAGAACTCCTCAAAAACCTTTTGTGCAAAAGAAAAAAAAAATAGGATGCTGGCTAGTAGGAAAACCAGGGTCAAAGAAGATTTTGTTTGCAGCTTTCCTTGTTCAGAATCCTGTGTAATGTTACAGTAGACAGAATCTGGAGCAACAAAGAGAGAGCGATCCCCTCACCCTTAGAACTCACGCTTAAAGAGGCCATAATAATTTAAAAAGTGATTTGAAGTCGGCGTGACATAACCTTCAAAGATTACAAGAAATCACAGGGAGAAGCAAAGGCCTCGGAGAACGTGGCTCTACAACTCAGCGTCATTTTGACAGCTTTTGTCTTGGAGGTGCATTTAAGATTATTGGAGTTGTCATTTCCCCTAGGAAGACTTCACTTTAATTATACAAATATTGAATATTTTTCAAGATAAAAATGGTAAAGAATCTGCTTTGAAGTCTTTAGCCTTCAAATGCTATTGTGAGAGGCCCGTGTTGGAGAAGCAGCGAGGAATATGGAAATGAGTGCAATCGGGTCTCATAAATGAGGTCCTGTGACTGTCCGTGGTACAGTTTTACCAAGGCCTTTGAAAGGGCCAATAGAGGGCTTTATTATTTCAAATATCACAGGTCTGAGGTGGTACCGGAGGGAAAGAGCGATAAATATTGGTAAAATGCCTATAAAGACAGGAGGAGGAAAAGAATCCAAAAATTTGAGCTGGCCATTTAAAGAGCTGCCTAACCTTTCATTTAATTTCCTCTTTGCAGCAAACCAGAAATAAGATCTGCACGCCAAGTGTGATGGTTTCCCTGGAACAGGCTCGGAAATATCTGCCGTAAGGGGATTTGAAGTGCAATTTCTTTGCTCTTGGCCTAAGTGCAGCCAACTGGGGAGAAATTGAATTCTGCCTGTAGTGGATCGGGCAGTGTGGGTCTCTGTGTAGGGGCGTCCTCCTAGGTGCAGCCCAGAGGAGTAGACAGAGCGAGACACGCATTTCAATCCTGGCTCTTTCCCTTTGTAGCTGAAGATCCTCCGTAAGTTACAAAGCTTTTTGAGCCCCACTCCCCTCCTCTGTAAAATGGTTGTATTAAAATGTAATTTAGAAAGCTATGGTTAGGATTTAAAAAAAAAAAACAAAAAAAACCAAAAAACAGAGCTCATTCATCTGGCAAGCGTTTACTGAATACCACTATACACCAGGCTCTGTGCTAGGCTCTGGGGACAGAACAGGCTGACATTTTCATGCAGAAGACAGACAGCTTGGAAAATACCCGTCAGGAGATGCATGCGTGTGCTGCTGAGTGCTGCGGAGAGCGACAAGAGCTGAGGCAGGCTGAGCTCTTGCCAGGTTGCATTTTTGCTATCTAGCAGCAATATCTCCCCTCCCACGGGCTCTTATTACAAGGTGACTTTAAGCCTTGTCCAATTGTCAATTGGGATCTGCATTTCCTCCCCCTTGAAACTAGGTGGGTTTTGTGACTATCCAATCAGCTAGAGTTCATGAAAACGATGCTATGTGAGTGTCAATGTTTGGTCCTCTGAGACAATACAGCTGCCGCTTTTCGAGACACCTGTGAGGCAGGAATAGTCACTTGTAAAGCCTTGAGCCACTGCGTGAAGAGCCCCCCCCCCCCCAAGGCCAGCATGCAATGAGGAAATTCAAACCAGCTTGAACTCCAGCTGCAGGAACCCTGCATGGTCCCAGTTCCTGCCACCATGTCACTGCCACCATGTGAGAGACCCTAAAGCCCAAACCTTCCAACTGCAGGAATTCCTGACCCCCAGAGACCATGAGAAATAAAATGATTGCTGATTTATTTACTTAGGTACTAGGGACTAGACCTAGAGGCATTCTACCTCTGAGCTACACTCCCAGTCCTTTTAATTTTTTATTTGGAAACAGGGTCTCACTAAGTTACCCTGTGCTGGCCTTGAACCTGTGATCCTCCTATCTCAGCCTCCCAAGTACTGGAATAGCAGGTGCAACTCCGTGCCCTAGGGCTGATGTTTTAATCCTCTAAATTTTGGAGCTGATTTGTTATACAGCGATGGATAATGAGGATGGTAGAAAAGAGGAACAGAGAATACAATTTCACAGAGGGGGAGAGAGTCTTTATTGTGACATCTAATCAATACTTAGTGAGCAAAGATATCTAGGGGTAGCTGTGAATGATGGCTCATGCCTGTAATCCTAGTACTTGGGAGGAGGCTGCAACAGGAGGATAGCAGGTTCCTGGCCAGCCTCAATAATTTAGTGAGGCTCTCTGCAAGTTAGTGAAACCCTGTTTCTAAATAAAAAATAAAATAAAATAGGGCTGGGGGTATAGCTCAGAGGCAGACTGCCCCTGGCTTCAATCCCTGGTGTAACACACACACACACACACACACACACACACAAAAGGGAACGTGTTCCAGGCAGAGAGAAAAAGTGTGGCCCTTTCTTCAAGGAGCAGCCAGAGGCCAGAGAGTAGCTGGAGCAGGATTAGGGAGGGAGACAGGAACAGCAGAGGAGGTCAAGAAGCAGATAGGAAAGCCGGGCGTGGTGGCGCACGCTTGTAATCCCAGCATTCGGGAGGCTGAGACCGGAGGATCCGGGTTCGCGGCCAGCCTCAGCTACCTAGTGAGGCACTCCACAACTTAGTGAGACCCGGTTTCAAAATAAAGAATAAAAAATAGGGCTGGGGGTGTAGCTCGGAGGTAGAACGCCCCCGAGTTCAATCCCCAGTACCGCAAAAAAAAAAAAAAAAAAAAAAAGAAGAAGCAGATAGGACAGGGTCAGACAGGCCGCCGTAAAGGTCAGCTTTTACTCCGAGTGGGGAAGCCACTGGCTGGTTTTGAGCGGAGCGATGACAGGACGGGACGCGTTATTTCACAGGAGCGCTCTGGAGGCCCTAAGACCAGCACCGTATTACTTTCATTACAGCATCTCTCGAAAGCAAAGGTCGTTTCAATAAGCTACAACTGGCAGAGCTGGGATATGAACCCAAGTAGTCTCTTTCCTCCCTTAGAAAGCAGTTTTTGAGGAAGTTGGTCCCTGCGGTAACTTTGTGACTGCTACTTGCCATCACCTGTCACCTCAGCTCTCGTTGTGCCACGTCCCTTTTTTGGGAGGAAATAAAGCAAACTAGTCCTGAGCTTAGTCTCTGGTACCAGGCTGAGTTCAAATCCTGCTTTAGCATTTATGAGCTGTCACATTGAGTGAGTTATCTTAACTGTGTCTCCAGATGAGGATAATAACTGTACCTCCAGCAGAGGGATCCTGTGAGGGCTACACTCAGGGCACCTCAGGCACTTAGCCCAGCACCTGGCACACAGAAGGTGCTCAGTTATGTCACAGAGTCCACAAGCACAGGTGTTTAATCTGGCTCCCTGCATTCTGCCTCACTCAACTGTACATTAGAAAAGCCACCATTAAATCCAGGCATGGTGGCATATACCTGTACTTGGAAGGCTAAGACAGGAGGATCACAAGTTCAAATCCAGCCTCAGCAACTTAGTGAAACTCTCAGCACCTAGAAAGACCCTGTTTTTTTTTTTTGGTTTTTTTTTTTTTTTTTTTTTTGCGGTACTGGGGATTGAACTCAGAGGCATTCTACCTCCGAGCTATACCCTCAGCCCTATTTTTTATTCTTTATTTTGAAACCGAGTCTCACTAAGTTGCAGAGTGCCTCACTAGGTAGCTGAGGCTGGCTGCGAACCCGGATCCTCCGGTCTCAGCCTCCCGAATGCTGGGATTACAAGCATGTGCCACCATGCCCGGCTCAAGACCCTGTTTTAAGACAAAAATAAAAAGGGCTGAGAGGTGTAAGTTGGAGGTAGAATGTCCCTGGGTTCAATCTCCAGTAACACACACACACACACACACACACACACACACACACAGGTGCACGCACACACGCACACACACACACCATCATTCAAGCCAAGTGTGGTGGCACACACCTGTAATCCCATTAAGTTGGAGGCTGAGACAGGAGGATCGCAGCATCCAGTCCAGCCTCGGCAACCTAGCGAGACCCTGTTTCAAAATAAAAGATAAAAAGGACTGAGGATGTAGCTAGGAGGTAGAATGCTTCTGGGTTCAATTCCCAGGTCGAAAAAAAGGAAAAGCCACCATTTCTGCTTACCTCTACCCATGTTCTCCTTTCTTTTTACTCTGATAGCAGTTTCCCCCACACTTCCTTAGTGAGAATGTCTCCTAAACTCATCCTCTGTGCCTCAAGGAATATTGTCTTCCCCCCTACTGTGATTTCTAGCTCCCCTCTGTGTCCATTCCCCTTCCAGATCCTTCTTTTTCTCTCTTTTGCCATACCAGCGACTCTTGGGCAGTCTCCATCACCTGCACCTTCCATTCCCACCCCATTCTCTTCCATGTCTTCATCTACCTTTGGAATCTTACTGGAGGATTTTAGGTCCCCTACCTCAGTACTGGAGATGGAACCCCAAAGTGCCCTATCACTGAGCTAGACCCCCCAGACCACATGTGTGTGTGTGTGTTACTGGGGGTTGAACCCAGGTACATTCTACCTCTGAGCTACACCCCCCACCCCATTTTATTTTTTATTTTGAAACGGGATCTCCCTAAGTTGCAGAGGGCCTCACTAAATTGCAAAGGCTGGCCACAAACCTGTGATCCTCTTGTCTCAACTTCCCAAGTACTGTGATGACCACCATGCCCAGCTCCCCACAGCCCTTTTAACTTTTTTATTTTGAGACAGGGTCTCACTAAGTCCCAGGCTGGCCTTGAACTTGCAATGCTCCTGCCTCAGCCTCCTGAGTCACTGGGATGACAGGCTTGCACCACCACACGTGGCTGCTCATAGTCTTTTTCTCAGTCATTATTCTTGGGGACTTCCAACATCCTTGCTAATAGTGTTCCCCACCATCTGGGCTCAGAGCACCTCAGATTCTTCATGTTTCCTGACCTCACCTTGGCCTTCTGCCAGTTATGTCACAGGTGGAACTGTACCATTGTTCCCGCGGTTTCTCACAGCTGCTTCACTCCATGATGTACAGAATGAGCAGGTGCAACGGCTGCATGTTATGTCCCCCGAATTCACATGTTGAAATCTTAACCCCCGATGTCATGTTATTAGAAGGTGGTGACTTTGGGAGGTAACTGGGTCATGAGGGTTCTGCTCATGACAATAATGGGATTATTGCCCTTATGGAAGAGATGCCAGAGAGACTTCTTGTCCCTCCCACCATGTGAGGACACAGTCAAAAGCCAGCAGTCCGTGGACTGGGCCTTCGCTGGACACCAAATCTGCTAGAGCCTTGATCTTGGACTTCCTGGCTTCCAGACCTGTGAGAAATAAATTTCTTTTGCTTGTAAACCATCCCATTTATGAAATGTTGTTACAGTCACAAATGGACTAAAACAAGAGGAGTCTGCAGATTTACCAAGGACCAGTTTTCAAAAGTGGTGAATGATAATGGCTCCAGTGTTTTCTCTTCCTGATATTTAGAAATAAGACTGACAATTCATGGACCAAGGCTCGACTGAGAGGAGGTTCTCCAGAAGATACTGGACTCCCTGCTAATGAGGGGAAGTGGGGATTCACACAGTTCATTACAAAAATGAAAGAGATTTTGTTCTATTTATATCCTAAGTTGAAAAGGCAGGTCAAAATAGCATGCAGCATACAGCGAACAACAAAATTATCTACATGCCTGGCTGGGAAAGACGAAATGTTCCAGGAATAATAGATGAGAAAAATCTATTATTGAAAGGTTCAAAAGAGATTTTCTGAAAGCTATCGTCCAGTTTGTCGAACCAAATCTCTGAACAGACTTCAAATAAAATCTCCTTCCTACAGAAGTGAAGCTATTACTCAAAATCAACCAAGAGCAAAAGAGCCACACAACAGCAATAAATCGGTCAGCTGTTGCCAGGTGGAACCGAATTCAGAGAAATATCCATTTTCTTAGCAACAGCTTGTCATCAGCTACAAGTTCCGCTTGGAAGAAGCCACGGGGGTTACTTCACAGCCTGGCTTTGCTTAGATAGAACATGGGTCTGGTAGTCACTTCTCCATGAGCAAAATAGATGAGACGTCAAAAGGTAGGACCACAGGAATCCTTGGTATCCCCTGAGCTCTAGACTTTGGCATGGCCATGCATCTATTCGTGTCTGCTGCTCCAACTGGGTCCTGGGTGAGGGATCTGTGTCTTCCCTGTGTTAAAGTGTCTGCCATGTGTGATTTAATGACAGGCACTCTTCGGGCTCAAATAAGAACTACTGTTGATGTTACTGAATTTGTAGAGGGGATCTTAAAAGGGGCTCTTATAATCCAAAGGATAGTGGGAATTTGGTGTGCTTTTGCTATACATGGGAAAAGACCTTAATGCCAGGGAGAGTCAGAAAAAGTCATGAGTCACACAGTGGAGACCTGAGTCCTCCAGTCAGCACCTGGCAGCTCGTGCTCTATCTCTTTGCCACGGGCCCTTGTTGAAGTCACCTGTGATACAAGTTTTTCTGTCTCTGCAACGAGCAAGAGCAGCCTTTCTTCAAGGATACTGGAAGTCTTAATGAGTTGATGTCTTCTCTATGAGTTCATCAAAATAATGGTGCAAAAAAAGTGAACCAAAGGAAAAGTAAAAGATTATTGCTTATTTTTCTATTTTTTGAATTATATTAAGGAAGTCTGATTTTTTTCTACCTATTATTATTTTCCTCTCCTTTTCATGGTAATTTCTGTTCTTTTCCCTTGATCTCTTTTACATGAATACACACAATATGAGTGGGTTTTTTTTCCTCCCTCTTTTCAGTAGGAAAACAGATTTGGTCATGCATTCAACAAATGTCTATCCATGGCTCTCTATAGATAAGGTACAATGTTAGAACTGTGGGAGGTAGAAAGATATTTAGGACATCATTCTTGCCTTCAAAATATACAATACATAGGTATGAATACAAATAACCAAAAGAGCCAGGTGTGGTGGCACACACCGATAATACTTGAGAGGCTGAGATAGGAGGATTGCAGGTTCAAGGCCAGCCTCAGCAACCTATTGAGACCCCGGTTCAAAAAAATATTGGAGATAGAATGTACCTGGGTTGAATCCCAGTACAAAAACAAAGAACAAATAACCAAAACAAACAAGTAGGCAGTAAGTATCAAAAAGATTCATGAAACAGTTCATAGACTTTCAGAAAATGAAAGCTTTTCTTGAAATTGAATGGAGGTGAGAAATTTTAGCTAGCTTTTCAAAGTAGGCTATATAACTCAGTACGGGAACATTAGGAAGAGGTAACGGTGCGAACAGACGCATAGCAGGGTGGCATACTTGATTTCTACCGATGACAACTAATCGTCTAGTTGGATTCAAAAGTGAGTTGTCTGTGGTTAGCCTGGAGCATTTGAGGCTGGAAAGGCAATTAGAATCTGGTTGAACAGGGCATTAAATGTCAGGCTAAGGTAAAGCTGTAATTTTCAAATCTTTTTTTCTTTAGCTTTATTTTTTAAAAATCATGAAATGGGAGCAGAGCTGCTTTGGCTAAATGAGATAGGAAATTGTTTCTTCCTGTCTTATTCACACACTTTGGTGCCTTTTCCATGGAACCCTTAGGACTGACTCCACAGAGTGCTCGGCTAAGAAATGCACTTTGCAGTAGGTAAAATACAGCCGTTGACTGTTTCTAAGCATGAGGATGATACAAAATTAGAATAGAATATTCAAGAGATACACCCAGCATCATGAGGTGATTGGCAAGTGGCAAACTAGAAATAGGAAAAGAGAAAAAATGCTCTCATCAAATGTTTAGCACGTAATAAGCAATCAGTTAATAGTTGCTGAATGAACAATAATACCAGGGAAGGAAAGACAGAGAGATATTGTCCAAGAACAGAAGGTTACACTGGCCACTGATTGCTTTTGGGAGACAACAAAGAGGGTTCTGATGAAATTTCAAGTCTGCGCTCCTGGGAGAAGTGTGGGAGTGATAAAAAGAAGAGAGGCTTAAGAGGAACTGGGGAGCCTGGTGTGGTGGTGAATACCTGTCATCCCAGTGCTTTGAGATTGAGATAAGAGGATTGCAGGTTCAAGGCCAGCCTCAGCAACTTAGCAAGGCCCTCAGCAACTAAGTGAGACTCTGTTTCCAAATTTAAAAATAAAATAGGGCTGGAGGTGTAGCTCAGAGGTAGAACGTTCCTGGGTTCAATCTCTAGTACTATCTTCTCCCAATACACACACACACACACACACACACACACACACACACACACACACGAACTGGGGGTGGGGAAGATCACATATTGGACATTTATTTTATTTTTTATTGTTATTATCATTATTATTTTATGTGTGGGGGGGCGTATTGGGGATTGAAACCAGAGGCAGTCTACCTCCGAGCTACACCCCCAGCCCTTCTTGTTTTTTGTTTTTTTTTTTTTTTTTTGTTAGTTGCTAAGGCTATCCTCCAACCTATGATCCTCCTATCTCAGCTTCCCAAGTACTGGGATTACAGGTGTGCACCACCATACCCAGCTCCCCATGTTGGATATTTAGCAGGTTAAAAACATTGGAAAGATATCTAATTGTAAATGTCTGGGAACATTTGGAAATGGGAAGCTGGAACTTAACAGAAAGACTAGAGTTATTGACATGGATGGAATAATGTAGTAAAACACACGTGTGGGTATGAAAACCTGGAGAAATCAAAGAGGCAAAATAGATTCTAGCAAACAAGGACATTCAGGGGAAGGCAGGAAGAGGGGATGCTAAAAAGAGATCATGGAATATTTAGAGAGGAAAAGAAAACCACAGTCATTCCATGTCATACAAACCAAGTGAGAGACACTTTAAGGGAGGGACAACCACACAGTCAACTCCTTCAAGGGTATAAGAAGGAAGAGAACGGAGAAAAGGTCATTATATTGGGGACTTATCAGTTACACTCAAAAGGTCAGTTTCAAGTAGTGAGGGAGGAGGTCTTATACTAGGTTAAGGAATACAAAGATGGGTTAAAAAAGGAAATAATGACAATATACAGTTCAGGCTTTGGAGAATTCCAGCAGCGAGTGAAACGAGGGAACCAGATGGTAAGTAGATTGCCAGAAACTTCTTTTTCTTTCATTTTCTAAAGCCTAGGAGAATCCTAAGCATGTTAATAGGCAAATAGGAAAAAGGGGAAAGAGTCAATAGAAGGGGAACCGATGGTGAAAAAATTACAGCTGAGTAAAATTTTCTGAGCATTTAAAGCCATACTTTCCAAAGTTGGAGACATAGTTAGTGAAAACGAAGTGCCTGAAATGTGCACATAAGTCTTGTAATTGGACAATTATTGCATATAGGGCTGCTGCTTAAGAAATCCCACGAAATGTGCGTTACCTGGAAAAAATGCTCATGTGTCCCCAATTAGTCATCTGGCGGGAGGCTGAGCAGCCGTTTTTCCAGTTGCTCAGAAAACAGAGATGTTTATTACCTTGCAACACTGCTATGTGCCATCCTAACATGAGGCTGTTTGTGCAAGTGCTTGAAAATATTGAGCTGTAATTTCAAAGAAACTATGCGAAAGTCCTCGGGCTCTGCATAAAGTAGATTAAAATTCAGTGCTAGCCAAGAAGCGCCAGAGGAGACATGAAAACGAAATGTGATGTGGTGTCCTGGATGGGTTCCTGGAACAGAAAAACAACATTAGGTAGAAACTAAGGAAATCCAAATAAAGGATGGATGCTGGTAATAACCATGTATAACATTGGCTCACTAATTGTCATTAATAACAATAGCACTGGCTCATTAGTTGTTATAAATGTACTGTAGTAATGAAAGATGTCAATAAGAGTGGAAACTGAGTGGGGCAGATGGAAACTCTTTGTACTATCGTCTCAATCTTTCTGTAAATGTCAAAATATTCTTTTTTTTTTTTTTTGCAGAACTGGGGATTGAACTCAGGGGCATTCTACCTCCGAGCTATACCCCCAGCCCTATTTTTTTTATTCTTTATTTTGAAACCGAGTCTCGCTAAGTTGTGGAGGGCCTCACTAGGTAGCTGAGGCTGGCCGCGAACCCGGATCCTCCGGTCTCAGCCTCCCAAATGCTGGGATTACAAGCGTGCGCCACTACGCCCGGCTTTGTAAATGTCAAAATATTCTAAAAAACAAATTCTTACTAAAAACAAAAACTTGCCGGTTGTGGTGGCTCACACCTGTAATCTCAGTACTTGGGAGGCTGAAAGGGGAGGACTGCAGGTTTAAGGCCAGCGTGTGGTAACTCAGTGAGACTCTATTTCAAAATTATAAATAAAATAAGGTGGGGGATGTAACTCAGAAATAGAATCCCACTGGGTTCAATCCCCAGGACCATATACCCACCCTCAAATGAAAAAAAAAAAAAAAAAACTCTCAAAACCCAATCCTGACATGAGGGCCCAGAAACCACAGCTGAATGCCAGCCATTTTCATTCTGCAAACTCTCAGAGCAGAAATGCATGGACCATGCTGTGGTTTGGATATTTTCACGTGTGTCCCTGTAAGCATTCATGTATGAAAAAGTCGGTCCCCAGTGTGATGGCAGAAGGTGGCAGACCTTTGAGAGATGGAACCTAGCAGGAGGTCCGGAGTAGAGAACTGTGCTTAGAACCTAAGGTATTTCTCCCCGGACCTGGTTAGTTCTTACAGAAGACTTGTTGTACAAGTGTGACCCGGCTTCTTTGCAGAAGTGGCATCTTTCCACCATGAGGTCCTTACCAAAGCCGAGCTAATGCCATGCCTTTGAACTTTCAGAACTATGAGCTACATAAACCTCTTTCCTTGTAAAGTTAGCCTGCCTCAGGCATTCTGCTGTAGTAATGAAAAGCAGACTAGTCTAGGCCCCCCAGAAACAAAGTGAGGTACATACTAGTAAGCTATGTTCATTGTGACACTGTCTTTCTCTTTTCTGTATCTGGTGATTTGCTTATTGAATTGAGTTCTGATCACACTCTCTCTGCTTTACTGCTGGAAAACACAGTATCAGGCTGGGGACCACTCTGGCAACAGTGATATGGAACAAATTCTCTCAGTGCAGCCGATGATTGTGCAGACTCTGGAACCAACACAGGGTCCCTATTAGCTATGAAACTGCAGGTGGTTGCTCAGCTTCTCTGGGTCTATTACTTACCTATAAATTGCAGATAATCATAGTACCTGCCTCAGAGGGCTCCTGTGAGGATTAATTAGTACAATTGGTCCCTCAGAGGGATTAGTTCTAGGACCCCCTGCAGACACCAAAATCCATAGACACTCAAGTTCCTTATAAAACAGTGCAGTATTTGCATATAGCCCATATACTTAATCATCTCTAGATTATTTATAATACCTAATAGAATGTAAATGCTATGTAAATAGTTGTACTGTATTGTTTAGGGAATAATGATGAGAAAACAAGTCTGTATATGTTCGGTACAGATGCAATTTTTCTTCAAGTAACTTCCATCCATGGTTAGTTGAACACAGATTCAGAACCGCTGGACACAAAGCCGACTACATGTGCTCAGAACAGGCTCAGCGTAAGAGCTCAGCAAATGTTAGCTGTTTACTTGGGGGATCTTGTGCTTTAATATTACTCCTTGCTTTATTAATTTCCCACCCCTCATCTTGCCTGTGCCCCACATTCTCACTTATTTATACTTTACTCCATGTATTTTTGTCCTTTTAATATATTTCATTAAGCTGTGTTCAGTCTTAACCTCAGGCAATAGACAGTTGCCGTAAAACTATCTATCTATCTATCTATCTATCTATCTATCTATCTATCTATCTATCATCTATCTATCTATCTCTCTATATATCTATCTACCATCTATCTTTTGCATATTGAGGATCAAATCCAGGACCTTGCACATGCTAGGCAAATCTTGTACTACTGAACAACATCCCCAGCCCCTTATTAGTATTTTTTGAGAAACAAAAAAATAAATATTTTATGCATGGCTACCGTTAGGATATGGTTCTGGGACCCCAAGGTTTAGGACTGAATTTTAAATTTTAATATATGTGTATTTGCATGTATCTTTTTAAAATCAGCCTGTTGATGATTTACATGAGCAAAAGGTATAATTTTCTAGTCTAAGCTAAGATTGTTTTGATATGCTAAAAATCCCCAATGTAAACTGAATCTGTTGGTTCAATAAGCAAGTTTAGTAATAAAAGTCTCCATGTGGATACACTCTAATTTTTGTTTGGTGTTAATGGGTGTCAGAATTGATGGAACTTTAAATGTGATCCCCTATACAAAGAATGACCAGACTTCTGTTATAAGGTTTTGCTTTAACAGGGCCAGGAGTACTGGGTTACTTTTTTAAAAAAAATATGAGATGCTCCTATTTTGACCTAGAGAGATTGAGTTCATCATTTAATCAGCCAAGTCCCAGGTTAATACTCCTTCGGGGAGATGATGCCAAATTTGTTAAAAATAAAATTATTTTAAAGATAAAAATAGAGCCGGGCGTGGTGGCGCACGCTTGTAATCCCAGCATTCGGGAGACTGAGACCGGAGGATCCGGGTTCGCGGCCAGCCTCAGCTACCTAGTGAGGCACCCCGCAACTTAGTGAGACTCGGTTTCAAAAATAAAGAATAAAAAATAGGGCTGGGGGTATAGCTCGGAGGTAGAATGCCCCTGAGTTCAATCCCCAGTACCGCAAAAAAAAATAAATAAATAAATAAAAAATAAAAAAATAAATAAAGATAAAAATGCTTTGAAAGACTGGGTCCCATTTATAGTTATGTATCTTTATTTGACTGGGGGCACGATTGGTTCTAACAGACAGTCTAAAGTTTTTTTAAAAATATATTTTTAGTATACATAGGAATCTTTTACCCATCTCCAATTTATTCAGTATAAGTAACAAGGTAGGAAATAACCTTATTTCTTCCCCAGTGACGAGGTGGTTATCTCAGAACCAATTACTGCATGATCAATTTTTCTCCCACTAGTTCACCACATCATCTTCATTTTAAATTATTTTATGTATTTGCAAGTCCATATTCGTAGACTCAACCTCTGCCTCATTGATCTGTGAGTTTATTTCTGCACCAGTATTGCTTTAGTTACGTTAGCTTCAAAATACATTTTGGTATTTTGTATTTTCCTCTACAGAAATGTAATATTTCCAGCAGCTGGGATGCCACTCTGGGAAGGATTTAGAAAGACGGAGATGGGTCAGGAGGAGATCTTAAATCTCCAAGGGCACTAAGTTTCTCTTTAAGTAGAGTAGCTTCCTTCTTTTCCCTCTAAGAGAATTGTGATTTTGCAGAGTAGATAGGAAGAAATCCAGAGTCTTCTGCCAGTGAGCTACCTGCTCTCTTTCTCTCTTGAGTCTTCTGTAATCTTAGTTGTTTTTAAACTGAGACTTAAATACTTCATGGTTGGAGGAGATGGGGGAAGGAGGTCAGGGGACGGGGTGAAGGGACAGGGGCAGGGGACAGGGGGTGGGGGCAGGCATTTGTGCCCTGCCTCTTGGAGTGGCTGCCAGACAGCGTCCATCACCACTTGGGAGTAGGACCATCTTCCACCTGCTTTCTCCTTTCTGTTGGGCAAGGTCCTGGTGCTCACCTTGCAAGGAGGGATGACTTTCTAGCCTATCGGTGTGCTCCCAACTCAAACTCTAAGATAAAAGGGTGGGGGGGGGAGACTTGGCAAAGATGAAAATATCCTTGAGTCAGAAGTCCTCCCTGTGAAAGCTGCCAAGATGGACTGAGTGGCTGTGGGTCCCTCCAGTGAAGCAGCCTCTGAGTTCTAGAATGCGACTGCCCTTTCTCAGGGCCAGGTTCCATGGTGGCACAACTGCTCTGAAAAATAGACAACTTGGCAGACTTTCAGGCCCCCAGATGTGGTTAGACTCTGATACCAGTCAACATGTGAAGAAAGCAGCCCTGAGAGCCAAAAGGGTTGGCCTGGAGTTTCCTCCTCACCTGGCAGCTTGTACCTATCCTACCTACGTCTCCCTGGCCCCTGGTATAGGTAGGGTGGCTCTGAGATCCTACGATCACAGAGCTCCCAACCCTAGTATGGATCAAGTAACAATAGGTACTACTCTTCCAACCCCCATCTGAGCTTCATGCATAAACTGTGTGTCTCTGGAGCCCAAGTCCCATCACTAAGGCCCAGGGCGGGGTGGGGGTGGGGCTCCTTCCTTCTATTTTTGCTGGGCACTCATGTCTATGTTCCGATGTCATCTTACTACACTATGCTTGGGTGTTGCTTTCAGGAATAGAGAAGAACTAGAACTCTAAGAAATGTTTTTGAAGAATCCAAACAGTTAATAGTTTGTTGTTGGCCTGAAGTCCAAAGATAAGAGACAATGGAAAAAGAATATGTTAAAGGAGAAAGTGGGACATAAGAGGGACTCTAGACAAAGGAGAAACCTTAGATGAGCAAAGAAGGTGACTTAACTGAAGGTGATGGGGAGGGGGGAAATGCCCTAATGCACATGATGTACTTTCACAAACATATCAAAGTCAATCACTAAACTGAACTTGGGAAGGAGGGAGGGGGAGGGAGTGAGGCAGGAATTGGGGAAGGGTTAAATGAGAGATGTGTGCATGTATGCATTTACCAGCTTGTACCTCACAAAGATGTATTATTACAATGCACCAATTACAAAAAAAATTCTAAATTGAAAAAAAAATCAAATAAAAAAAAGAACCAATTAGTCTAACTATAAAGACCAGAAGTTCAATAATAAGAAGTGGAGACAAGTCAATAAAAATTAGGCATATGCTTTAATTCTCACAGTAGAGACATAAATAATTTTGTGTGTGTGTGTGGGGGGGGTTGAACCCAGAGGCATTCTGCCTTCAAGCTACACCTACAGTCTGATTTTATCTCTTATTTGGAAACAGAGTCTTGCTAGGTTGATGAGAGTCTCACTACTTGCTGAGGCTGTCCTTGAATCTGCAATCCTCCTGTCTCAGCTTCCCAAGTACTGGGATTACAGACTTGCACCACTATGCCCAGCTGAGACATATAATTTGAAAGAAACATAATACTGGCTATCTGGAAGTTGTTTTTGAAGGAATAAGAAAGGAACAAGAGAATTGTCCAAAGATAATTGATGGTTGATAACATCACTTAAATGTACAACTTCCAAAATGAATAATGAAAGAGCAATGAAGGCTTGAGAAACAAAATATAAAATCTGGAAGAACATAATAAAATACTTCTCCGAAATCTCTTTTGTCACCCACAGCTAAAATTCTCCTTATATTATTGCTGTTTGAATGAAATATTTTCATGGAGTATGATTTGAGCATTTCTGTATATAGAGTTATAAATGCAATTGGTGATAAAAAAAAAAACAAAAAACTTAAAAAAAGAGAGCAGCTTTATTTTACCAGACTCATGTAGGAATAGAAATGTAACAGCCAGTCTATACAAGGGTTCATATTCTGTATAAAGAGTCTACTAACTTTTTTATTTTTGGTACTGGGGATTGAACCCCGAGGCATTCTAACTCTGAGCTACTCCCCTAGCCCTTTTTAATTTTTTTTGGTTGGAAATGGGATCTCCCTAGGTTGCTGAGAGTCTTGTTAAGTTGGTGAGGCTGTCCTCAAACTTGGGATCCTCCTGTTTCAGCCTCCCAAGTGCTGAGATTAGAGGTTTGTGCCACCATGTCCCACTGAGTCTATCAACTTTCACATACCTGAGGGTCACAATCAAAGCTTCCATCCTCTTGTACAAAGTCTGGTTAGGCAACATGCCATCCCAGAATCCATCTATCCCTCCTTCCCGTAGAATAGATGGTGATGACCGAGATCCTTAGCAATGATCCTGTTATCCACCTCGTAGGGCCGCTGAGGACTTGGCTCTTGTGCCGAAGCTCAGAGGCTCTGGAATTTCCTATTGGAAGGATGAAGCATGAACTTTGGCTGAACACACAGCTCTCTTCCACAACATTCTTCCCAGAGCATGGCTATGGATGCCCAACAACTTGTAGCTCCTTTGTCTTTGGTCCTAGGTGATGCCAAAGAATTATTTTCTGCTTGACTTAAAGGAAGGTGACTGCCAGAGGGGAAGAAAGACAGGCAAAGACATGGAGCAGAGATCGGCAGGTGGAGCTGAGCCTCTGCGTGTGCAGAGTGAACACAAACACTCTCTCCCCGGCCACGCCGCCATCTACCTTTGTTGCCTCCCTGCTGTAACTCTGACTTGTTTCCCTTGGTTTGGGGGCTCCTGCCAAAACCACCAGCACTCTGTTCCTGGGTTCTTGTGAAGATCAAATGAAATAAGGCATCGAACACACTTCGTACTGAGCATGGCACATAGGTAGCACCTAATGGAAAGGTAAGAAAAGTAAGAGTATGGAGAGTCCCCAGCAGCCCAACCAAAATCAATAGATATACTCAGAGCAACAGGGGTGGGTTGTTTTTTGTTTTTGGTAACGGGGTTGAACACAGAGACATTCTACCTCCAAGCTACACCCCCAGCCGGATTTTATTTCTTATTTGGAAACAGGGTCTCAGTAGGTTGCTGAGAGCCTCACTGAGTTGCCAAAGCTGGCTTTGAACCTGTGATCCTCCTGGTCTCAGCCCAGTCTCCCAAGTACTGGGATTATAAGCATGCGCTATCATGCCCAGCTCTTTTTATTTTATTTATTTTCTTAAAATAGGGCCTCATTATGTTGCTGAAGGCCTTGTTATATTTCTGAGGCTGGCCTCGAACCTGTGATTCTCCTGCTCAGCCTCTTAAGTACTGGGATTACAAGCATACACCATCATGCCCAACCATTTTAATTTAATTAATTAATTTTTTTTGAAACAGCGTCTCACTAGGTTGCTGAGGCCGGCCTTGAACCTGCGATCCTCTTGTCTCAGCCTCCCATGTCCTGGGATTACAGGTGTGTGCCACCACGCCTGGTCATGATCTTAGAAACCTATTTTGGTGAAAGAAGAAAGGGAATCATGCATAATATAGTAACATTAGATAAAGTAATGATAAAAGGCTTACACACTCTGTAAGAACACATACAGATAAATAAATGCACATTAGCTATGTTAGAATGATTACCCATGGGTGGGCTGGGGACCTGTCAGTGAGCAGGAATGAGGAATAAATTCATGAAAGAAGGGCAGGGGCTGGAGGAGATAGCAGGAAAAAATGTGCTGGGAGCTGAGGGATAATTACTAATAATAACTAATGTTAATTTTTATCCCTCCCTGCATCTGGAACTAAAAATAAAATGGCTTGTGGTTGTTGCTCCCGGATCTTCCACTTGCTCTGGACTTTGCATATTGGAGTACCCTTCAGATGGCCCTCTCCGTGCACTTGCTCAGGCGGGGGAGCCCCCCACCCCCAGTTTTCTAGGTGATTTAGCACCCCAGGGAAGAAGCATATAAAAAGGCACGGTGCTCCCCTGTGTAGCCTTTCTGGACTCCAGAGTTAAATTGCAAAGTTGATTCTATGCATGTGATTTCATCTATGAAATTAGGGCAAGGTAGGAAATAGGCACAGGGAGAAAAAAAAGTGATTTATTATGTTGGTATTATCCCTTACAAGTGGAGGGTCAGCTGCCTCTTTTTGTCCATGCGTTTAAGGCAAGATCAAGGGAAAGTGGCTATTATCATGTCTCTCCCGAAGCCACCCCAGTCCCACCGCTGCGGGAGCCCTGAGCATTCCTGTCTGCACGTGCTGCTACACAATGGCCAGTTGTGGTGCCTTGAAGTTACAAACGCACTTAGCTCCATCCAGAGAAGGAGGGATCGGAAAGTGCTTGTATTTGAACGGCAGCAGAAAGAAGTTGGAAAACAAGGGCTGGCCAAGCCCTCGGGCTTTGCTGTCCACCGCTGCGGCCTGGTGTTTTCCACCAAGAGCTGGAAGGGAGCCTGGCTTTGGGGAGTGCTCCCCTTTCCTTCCTCAAGGCTACCTACAATTCTAATGATCAGTCCTTTCGGGAAAGGAAGAAATAGATGAGTGTTAGGATTGTTGCTCTCTTACCCGTTACAGGATTGCCAATATGCTCCTCCAATAGCTTTGTGCTTGTAACAATACTCCCTACATTACTGCAAAAGCATGAGTGCTATCACTCAGGGAAACAGTATAAGCCCAAAGGTCCTCTATCCCAGGAGGTGCCTGCCACTCCCTGCTTGGATAAGACATCACTCTCCTGTCCCTGTCTCTGATTGACTTTCTCTTTAGTGTTTCCTCTTGTTTTTCTGCCTCTTCCCATCTGCCAGGTGAGGTGTGTGTGTGTGTGTGTGTGTGTGTGTGTGTGTGTGTGTGTGTGTGTGAGAGAGAGAGAGAGAGATTGATTGATTGATTGATTGATTGATTGATTGATTAGTATTAGTACCTGGAACCAAAAATACAGTTTGAAAGCCAAGCAGCACTTTTCCCTATTGCTTTCATTTCAGTCGCAATATTTAATATGACTTGGAAACAACATTAAATAAGGGGCTGAAACTTTTGTGTTCATCAAAGGGGCTGTGTGTTTGTCAGAGGATGTGAGGAAGTCGAAGACACCTGGTTCTGTTTGTGGGTATTTTCAAAGGTTTAATCCCAGGCCAGCTGCCAGCCCCCGTCTATGCTCTATGTTGTTGGGGGTGGGGGTGGGGGTCTCTGTCTTGCCCTCTGTTACATTTTTACTTTTCACTTCTGTGTAAACAACTCCTAATCCTCTAGCCCACAGGTTCCTTATTTTATTTTTCTATGGGGGGGGGTGTGACAGTCCTCTGTAAGCATCAAGCATGGGCTATGGGGGTGGGACTGCCTGAGTTCAAGTCCTAGCTCTACACTAATTAGCTGGTGTAACCTCAGGCAACCCGCTTCGTGTCTATGCCTCCAGGTCCTCACCTGTCAGATGGAGATTACCCTGGGAATGAAATGGGGTAATACATTGCCAGGCAGGCAATAACTGCTCAACAAGTATTATGTTTCTAGTTCTTTTGCCTGGATTAATATACACAACAAATAAATCTTGCAAAAAATTTCAAGCGGCTCCTAAAACTGCTCTTTTCCGGGTTACTAACAAAATCAAGTTCTCCAGGTCCAAGGACTACATTTTTATTTGATCTTCCTACTTCCTTCAGTAGCCCTGGCCGGGCTCACCTGCTCAAAACACTTCCAACCTTGATTACCAAGATCTTCCTCTCTTGGGGTTTCCCTCCTATCTCATGAGCCTCATTTTGAATGACCAAAGACTCCAAAGCCTTTTAGTGTCTGTGCACTGTCTCTTGAATGATGATCTTCCCCTACTCCCTGGGTTTAAACACACTGAGGAGTCTCAGGTGGTCAGCTCCCACTTCTCCCATGAGCTTTAGACTCACCGAAGGGCAAATCCTCGGGTAGCCAACACTCCTGAGCTGCGCATGTCCTCAACAGTATTTCCCCTGGACTCTCAGACCTGCCTCTCCCATATTCACTGACCTCTGCCCATGGTGTGGACAGTACATGGAGAAGGGAACCCAGTGCCAGGGGCTGGTGGAGAGCTGTCCGTGGCTTGGGTTGAAGTGATGGCAGTGGAAAGATGAACAGCATCCACATCCTAGATTCTCTGGGCAACAGGTGGAGAGAGGAGGGCGGCATATGGGGAGCCAGGTGCCCCATGGTACTATGTGAGACAGGCACTGTGAGGAAAGGAAGAGCAAAGTTCACAGCAAAGTTTGTGAGCAGCAAACAACTGGGAATGTCCTGGGAATGCAATGCAATGTGCATGTTGCCACCTACCACTGAGCAGGTGTGGGGAGAGGAGACTTTTCATGGGAGAGCTGTTAGGGCAGCCAAGTCACAGTTAAAGTGAATGGAATGCAGACAAAAAACCATCGCAGATCCCCACACCCAGACGTCATTTCCCAGCCCTTTAAATTCTTTTTACTTTTTAAAAATGGTAGGATATAGCCAGGCGTGGTGGTGCACACTTGTAATCCCAGCATTTGGGAGGCTGAGACTGGAGGATCCAGGTGAGGCACTCTGCAACTGAGTGAGACCCGGTTTCAAAATAAAGAATAAAAAATAGGGCTGGGGGTATAGCTCAGAGGTAGAATGCCCCTGAGTTCAATCCCTAGTACCGCAAAAAAAAAAAAAAAAAAAGATATTTCAAACAGAAGATCATAGATGCATGTACAACTCTCCTTATACCTACCACCTGGCTTTAACGTATGCTGCCCTTGGATGATACCTACCTTCGCTGTGTTGAATTATTAGTTATTCTCTCTTCTCTATATTATGGGGAAATGCCTTAAAGGCAGCACCTCACCCTCTCTCTATATCTCAGAGGCACCTCGCCTACTACATACATCGCTTTGCATACATCAGGCCCATAATAGTTGCTGGATTGAGTTGAGTTCTTGAAAGACCTCAAAGAGACCTTCAGGAAAAGGGAAAGCTTAGCAAGCAGCATATGCTACTCTCGCAGCTTTGAGAAGCTGCAGCTATTTTTAAGGTATGTTAATTCAGAAGGAATTAGTGTAAGTGAAAATAGGACACTCACTGCATCTCAGGGCAGAGAACATCAAAAACTTACTTCATTTGCTGACATCCTTGGCTAATTTTTTCTGATTTGGGAATCAAAGCCACATGCAACCCAAATCCCAGTCTTCCTTGGTAGGCAACCAATTTCTGGCCCTCCTACAATAACTAAATTCACTTGATTTATTAAGAAAGATGTTTAGCCAATAATGAAAATTCACCATCAGCTCCCACAGATTTATTATTCAACCATGTTTATGCCTTGTGCCTAGTCCCAATTGCTTTATCTTGTGGTCTAACATGCATTTTGTCTGCGACAAATCCAAGAAAATGTTGTGCTGCCTGAAATATTAGAACCCTGCCATATTGCTCCTTGGCACCGGGATGCATCAATGACTTCCCAGAATTTCCAGAAGATTTTGCTTTATACCAAGGTAAATGAGACCTTTAATATTAGTGGCAGCCAGGCATTGTGGCACAGGCTTGTAATCCCAGTACTTGGGAGACAGATAGGAGGGTTGCAGGTTCTAAGCCAGTCTCAGCAACTTAGCGAGGCTCTCAGCAACCTGGGATCCTGTTTCAAAATAAAAAATAAAAAGGGCTGGGAATGTAGCCCAGAGGTAGAATGCTCCTGGGCTCAATCCTCAGCATCACACACACACACACACACACACACACACACACACACACACACACAGTGGCAAGCAAGTTTTCTAGAGTGACAGTAGCACTTGGTTTGCCCTGCACGGTCCTGTTTATACCTATTAATGTCTTTTTATTTTAGCACTCCCCTTTCACTCTCAAAAGTTAATTTTTTTTGGAGGGTCGGGGGTTGGTGATGGCAGTACTGGATTAGATGAACTCAAGGGCATTGTATCTCTGAGCTACACGTCAGCTCTATTTTTTTTTTTTTTTTAATTTTGAAACAGGATCTCACTAAGTTGCAGAGGATCTTGCTAAGTTACTGAGGCTGGCTATGAACCTGTGATCTTCCTGTCTTAGCCTCCCAAGTACTAGGATTACAGGCATGTGCCACCATGCCTGGCATCAAAAGTGCATTTTAGATGATAAATTATATAGTCATCTTTTAAATCCACCCCCCTTCAAACTTTTTGCATCATAGGACTGATGACCTTATGTGGACAAGACTTTCATTTTTTATTTGAGTAGTGTCAGATGTATTAAATAAAAGCCTTTGATTTGCTATAGAAAGCCACACTAGACATCACAAACAAGGCTTCATTTCTGGCATGCTTTCTGAACATACCACAACCTAAAATAAGCCCATTCGCCCAGATGTTACCAGCACAAATTGTGCTGATAAGACACAGCTGCCTTTCCATGGAGAAAGAGTAAGCTATCAAAAATTAAAAAGAATTAAAACTTAAATGACATGGTAAAAACGTTCAACATTCAGAGTCTAGGACTATTTACCAAATTGAAGTGGAAACCAGCTTAAATGTTCAGAACAGCAACAACAGCCCGGGCTGGCTCCTTAGTGTAGATTGGATCGTTCCTTGTCTCTTCATCTGTATTAGACCCCCACAATAAAAAGAATATATTACAACATTAGAATAATGTGTAGTTATAACTGTATTTTTAGCTCAGCAATTTCAGCTCAATTTTTAGCAGTAACATTTCATTAGAATCAAACATTTCCTAGATGGCTAAAAAAAAAAAAACAATGAAAATCTGGCACTTTGGGAGCTTATGTGAATGCAGCTTTACCTTCTTATTTTCCAAGAAAAATGAGATTTAACATAAAAAAGCGAAAGCATCACCCCCAAAGGTTCTATCAAAAAAAAAAAAAAAAAAAAGAAAGAAAGAAACTCAACCTGCTGTACACATTAAATAATTCAAATCAATGATCCTTTTAAGCCCTTAGCAATGCATGAACCAATGGGGAAAGCTATCTAATACTTCATGCATTTAGGGGATTGCATTAGAAAGACTTTCAGCCTGCTTCGGCTTTTATAAATGCAAATGTATGCAGAACAGACAGATTGGGATCTGTACAATTTAGCAATGATCGAAACTTGTAATTTTTGAAAATGGGACAGATGTCCAGACTAGTTATATTAAGATGCCTCTCGTTGAAAAAGAAACCAAACCAAACAAACAATCCAATTCTACCTCCTCCTTTACATGGAAACAAATAAAACCACCACCAATTAGACTAAGTTATGTATCATCTCGTTTCCTTCATAGATTCTTAAAGTTGAGAGGCAACTGAGGGTAGAGGAATTAACATTTCCAGCATGGTTCACTGCATTATGCATCATCCCGATTTTAAGACACAGAGATGGGGGAAATGTCTCCCCATTCAAGGGCCATGGGTAGGATAAAGTCTAACTTAGAGAAAACAGCTCATCAGCTGAGTGTGATAGAGCATGCCTGTAATCTTGGTATATGGGAGGGGGAAACAGAAGAATCGTAGGGTTAAGGCCAGCCTCAGAGATTTAGAGAGGCCTTCAGCAACTTAGAGAGACCCTGTTTCAAAATAAAATAGGGCTGGGGGTAGATCAGAGATAGAATGCCCTGGGAGAGAGAGAGAGAGAGAGGGAGAGGGAGAGGGAGAGAGAAAGGAGGGAGGAGGGAGGAGGGAGGAGGGAGGAGGGAAGAAAGAAACACCAGCTCCATGGCTTCTGTGGGCTTTGTTCTCCTTTACTTTAAACACAGATAGATGAGCAGGCAGAGCTAAATACACAGCGCACATGTGATGAGGGAGAGCCATCTCACTTCATGCACCCACTTGAACTTGTGGTGCGCCCACTATCTCCCAGTGTTTGTAATATTATGGCTCCTGAAGTTTATCTGATGATGCTGAGTGCCTAGAATGTGCCAGGCACTGGGGATATAAAAACAAAAACATAGTATTTGCTCTCAAAGAGCCCACAGGCTGGTGGGGAAGACAAACAAGTAAACACGATTAAAATAAGGTAGGTCTAACATAAGTGATTATGAGGTGCCATGGGCACTGAGATGAGGGGGGATTAATTCTACGTGGGCCATCAAAATGACATTGTAGCCAGGCGTGGTGGTGTACACTTGTAATCCCAGTACTTGGGAGGCTGAGATAGGAGGATTGCAGATTCATGGCCAGCCTCAGCTACTTAGTGAGGCCTTCTGCAACTTAGTGAGACCATTTCAAAATAAAAACTAAAATAGGGCCAGGGGTGTAGCTTAAAGGTAGAATGCCCCTGGTTTAAATCTCCAGTACTGCAAATCAAACAAACAATTACTATAAACTTTGAGTCTTGAAAATCCACCAGTGGATGTTCTAGTTTGGATATGGTTTGAGGTCATCCCTCACCCCCCAAAAAAGTTCCTGTGCTGGAGGCTTGGTCATCGTTGCGGTGCTGCAGGACCTCATGGACGGTGATTAGGTCATCGGGAACACCACCTCAAAAGGGATTAACGTAGTTCTCATAGGATCTGCTAGTTCCTGAGAGCAGACTGTTAGAAAAAGATTCGGCCTGGCCCCTGAATCTCCCTCACTTCTTGTCTTGCCAAAGACAAGTGTCTGTCTGTCCGTCTGTCTCACATGCACTACCAGCATGATGCCATCCGCCATGTTGTAATGGAGCCAAAGCTGTGTAGAGGTTGGCACCATGCTCTTAGACTTCCAAAACTGTGAGTTCTTTTCTTTACACATTACCCAGCATTGGGTATTTTGTTATAGCAACACAAAATGGACTAAGACAGCGGGCAAGGGAGAAAAGCCACCTTGTGGGTTGAGGTTCAGCATGTACACAGGCTCTCAGACAGGAGCAAGGTGAATGGAGGCAGTGAGATGGCCTGCCCTCCGTCAACCCCTGTCTGTAGCCAGGTATGGTGGGAAGCAGTGAGGACGCAGCCATGAGCAAGGTACGGGTCCTGTCCAGCTATATTCTGTAAGTGCTAGGAACTTAAGAAGGGAGTATCATCTCAGTAATGTGTCAGGACAATGACTCTGGAGGCAAGACAGTATGATGATGGGAGGCAGAGCCTAGGGGCCGGGGAGCGTCTGCAACAGCCCAGGAAAGAGATGCCACCGGCCTGGCCCAAGGCAGTGGCTGGGGCTGAGAATGGCTTTGACGTTCAACCCACCTTCCCTACCAGTCAGCCTCTGCTGTCCTCTTGGCCAGCTGCAGTGGTTGCAGAGTTCGTCCTTACACAGAGCTACACTCTGCCTCACTTACTGCCATTTGCTGGCCTAGTTGTGCACTCTGGAAAATTCCAGACATGACAGCTCCTCAGATATCAGGCTGGCTATGTTCATGCTTAATTGCCACCAGGAAAATTCAGATAAAATATTTATATTCCTCTAAGAAACAACAACAACAAAAAGCAGACTTAAGGCATAAACTCTAAAAGCTCTTTAAATTTCATGCCCTAAACCTTTAAGGTCTTCCTAGAGGAGCTGAAGGAGAGAAGTTTGCTTTTGAAAGTTTTCCTTAGCTGAGTATGGTGGCGCATGCCTGTAATCCCCGTACTTGGGAGGCTGAGAAAGGAGGATCACCGGTTCAAGACCAGCCTCAGCAACTCAGTGAGATTCTCAGCAACCTAGTGAGATCCCACTTTAAAAAAAAAAAAAAAATTAAAGAAAGAGCTGGGGATGTAGCTTGGAGGTAGAATGTCCCTGGGTTTAATCTCCAGTAGTACAAAACAAACAAAACACCAATAAGGTAAACTTCTTCCTTCTCTTTTTTTGGTGCTGAGGATGAAACTCTGGACCCTTGTATATGCCAGGAAAGTGCTTTACCACAGCTACACCCTCAGCTCAATTTTTAAAAGAGGGAGAGGGAGAGGGAGAGGGAGAGGGAGAGGGAGAGGGAGAGAGGGAGGAAGGAAGGAAGGAGAAAGGGAGGGAGAGAGGGAAGGAAGAAAGGAAGGAAGAAAAACTTCGACTTTATAGATGCTTGGTAGGATTTTAAAAACATTTTGAATTATACTTCTTGCTTCCTAAACTCAGCAAATAAAGGGGAATGTTTCTCTAGTCAAAAGAAGAGTTTTGTCACTCTAATGACACCTAGACTTTGCTCAATGGCCAATATTTTCCATGAATCAGGCACAGGGGAGCAGGGAAGGCCAGGGACAATGGTTCAACAACTCTGTCCTGGATTTTTCATCTTAAAAGTCCCACATCTGCAAGCTATCCTGAGTGCCCTAGAGTTCTAAGAATTTTCTTGGATTTCCATCTATGGTTTGGAAAGGGTCTTTCAGCTCAGCCCAGTCAATATCTCCAGAGCAAGATAGTAAACTCTCCCAGGCCCTGGTCGACCAGAAGCCTGCCCATGTAGCAGCAAGGCTTAGAGTCATTGAGCCCAGGGATTCATACACGTCTGAGTTTTGTTCAGGGAAATAAAATTTAAAAAAGATTATTATGAAAGTTAAAAGAGCAAAATGAACTCATATATCATCTTCCTTTGGATTCAACATTATCAAGATTTTGTCACACTTGCTTCTCTTCCTTTTCTTTTTCTCTGTTTCTTCCTTCACTCCTTTCTTCTCCTTTTCTCTGTCTTTCCTTCCCTTTCTTTAATTTACACATTTCAGATATTTGTTTCCATTTAGCTGGCCTCGCTCTCATCTTTGCTTAGCCAAGTCACACACATTTAATTCTTTTAATCTTTCCTTGTAAATCAATCCCATCAGCTCCTTCACCATCTTGGAGATTTCTTTGAACCTCGCCCAGCTGGTTTCTATCAGCCTAGTAATGCGTAGTCCAGAACCAGATGCGGCGTTCCGAGGAGCTTCACCCAAATTCAATTGTTGCCCTTTCCTCCGAATGCTCAGTCCCAAACCATAGAGCCTTCTCTTCTGTCATAACAGAAACAAAGCCCATGTTTTCTGTTTTTATTCCTGGCTATTTTTTGACAAGTGTTTCATCCCTCTCACTTAATATCTGTCCCCCAGAGCACTTTTCTCCAGATGTGATGCAAACAGCATTCTGAATTCTCAAGAGTCCAGAGACCCATCTCTGCCACTCTAGCTGTATGACTTTTGTGAGTCACCGGGTCCTTGCTTCCACTTCAAGTTCTTCACCTAAGAAACAGATAAAAAGAGATCCTACTGACTTATGCGGTTCTGGGAGGGACAAATGAAAGCGGTTTACAGTAGTCCCCACTTATCTGCAGGAATAAGTTCCAAGATCCCCAGTGCCTCAAACTGGGGACAGTACCAAGCCTTGTATATGCTTCCTCCTATACATACATACATACATACATACATACATACATACATACATAGGGTTTCAGTCAGCTTTCTACTGTTGTGACCCAATAAACCTGACCACACAACTCAGAGGAAGGAGGATTTATTTCTCACCGTTCTGGAGTCTCGGGGGTTCGGTCCATATTAGGTCAGGCATGGTGATGGGAGGCAGAGAGAGAAAACTCCAGCCACACCTAGGTTACCTGCCTCGGTTACCACCCAATAAATCCATTACAATGGATTTACCCACTGATGAGACTACAACCCTCGAGATTTAATTACATCAACTCTGAGCATCAATACATAAGCTCTTTCAGGGAACATAACACATACCTATGATAAAATCTAACATAAATTAGGCACATTAGGAGAATAACAAGAATTACTAACAATAAAATAGAATACTTATAACACTGTGTTGTAATAAATGTTTAAAACTTATGATCGTTTATTTCTGCAATTTTCCATTTTATATTTTCAGTCTGGTTGACTGCAGGTAACTGAGGCTGTGAAATGATACAGATACTGGCAGACTGTGTACCCATCTTAATGCTGTGTGTGTGTGTGTGTGTGTGTATAAGCATACATATTCATTAGCACACTTTAGTATACTTAATATCAAAAGGTGAACATCTACAGTCTTTAAAGACATTTTCTACTTGCATCAATAGTCTGTTTCATCATTTAATAATCCTTGCTGTCAAGAAATTCTTCCAGTTAAAATTTTCTTACCAAAACAATATCTTATGAAGAATCCTTGAAATGTATAATTCACATTTATAAACCATAAAAATTTCTGGTTCTTCCTTCTCCTCTTGCACATCAACAGGCGTGTGGTGTTTGCTTCTGTTTACTGTTTACTGACTGTTCACTAGGTTCTAAGAATCATGCCTTAACACTACCTGGATGATGCGATTAAGGCTTCACAACTCTATGAAGCAGACATTATTAAAATCTCCACTTTACAAATGAGGAAACTGGGGTTTAGGAAAGTTAATTAACTTGCCTAAGGTTAACAGCTGATAAGCCATAGATTTGGGAAAATCTGTAACACCGGAGCCTGTGTTCTTAACCACTGGCATAATTGAATATTTTAAATAATAACTAGGAAGCCCTAACTACAGACAAACTTCAGCATACCCCTACATGCCACACACTTTGAGAAGTATTCTGAGAGGCTTGTAGTTAAAAGGAAAACATGCATGGTGTAGTCATTTTCTTACCATTATCATCGTCAGTCATTATCAACTGTACCAACTATCCAATGCCTCAGAAGATGCTACTTACACAAAAACTCACTCATTCCCTGTAAGAAACAACTATTTGATGACTACCACTGATCATGTTTCCCTCTAATACCATGCTCTCAATTATCTATACCATCAATTTTCCTTTATGATGTTCATTTAAGACCCATTATCTAGTTCAGAGTTGATGACCTCAAACCTGCATTCCTGCACCCATTTCTAACTGGGCTCTCTGCCTCCTGTTTCTACCCGTTCAGTTTTTGCCACACATCACTGTGGGCGTAATCTCCTTAAAATAAAGCCTCCATATGAACCCATCCCTTCTCTGAAGTTACACGCAATCCTGGCTTTTAAGGCTCCAAATGACATCTTCCCAAATGATGCAAACCCTTCTCTCCATCCAGACCAGTCTCCTCTCTCCTGAGATGCGTTTCCACTGCCGTCTTTGCTGGATCTGGCCTCCCTTCCTCGGCTGCTTCCTCTCCTAACTCTGGGTATACTTACTACTCAAGGCTCATTCAAGGACTTTCCCTCCGTGTTCTCTCCTGACCACACGACATCCTGTATCATCCTCCCTCCTCTGTTTTCAGTAGGAGCTCAACAGATATCTGCAGAAATGAGTTGTTCATTAAGCATCAACAGCTCTCTTTGGAGATACCACTCACTGTTACTGATGCATTGTTTTGAACCACTGCTTAACATTTTGTATGTTCATTTCTTGAATTCCTATCTGAAGTTAAGCGAAAGTTTCTTAAATGCCAGGGCCACGTCTTTTGCAAGTCATATGTTATCGGTTCACAGCAAAGGCATCAGTGAATATTTGACAACTAACATTTAAGTTGTATAGAATAAAATGACCTAGTCATCACCTTTGGACCACATTGCCAATTCTGTGAGCCCAAACAATATTAATAATTTACAATATCTGGCCTCTAAGCCCTGTCCTTACTACTGTAATAATTTGGAGTGGGGAGAAGTTACTTTTCTATGCCCCAATTTTCTCTCCTATAATGGAAGAATTGAAAATTCAAATAATTTCAAAGCACTCGAATACACAAATGCTAATTTGCTAAAAGCTTGGCCATTGGTAAATTGCTTGACAGATTATTTTCTAATGATATAAAATTAACTACAGTGTTGTTAAGTCAGTTTATCTACATTTATCACTTGTAAGGTATGAAGAGTTCCATTTCTAGCAAAAATAGTAGACAATATAACCTCAAATCCCTCTCTAATATAAATGCTGAGGGAAGAAAAAAAAAGCATTATTTAAGTTTCCATGTAGATATAAAAAGCTTCAAGAGAATATAGTTCCACCTAACAGTGAATAAAAACTGAGTAACTTCTTGAGCCCATCACTGAGTTAAGGCTGCAAGGCAAATTGAATTTAAAAGGGTGACAGGCCTCTCTAAGGAGAGGTGAGAAAAATGAATTGTTCCACTTTAGGCAGATAACAGAAGGAAGAGGCAGTCACTACAAATGCAGGTATATTAGTCATGATTCTCCAAAGAAACAGAACCAATAGGAGATGGATAGATATCCTTTCCTTGTTACTGATCTTAGGAGGAAAGCTTTTTATTTATTTATTTTTTTTCAGTACTGAGAATTGAACCCAGCAGCATTGTAACACTGAGCTACACCTCCATCCCTTTTAAAAATTTTATTTTGAAATGAGGGCTTGCTAAATTGCCCCAGCTGGCCCTGAACTTGCAATTCTTCTGCCTCAGCCTCCGAAGTACCTGGGTTTACAAGTGTGCACCACTACACCTGGCTCCTGTTTTTAAACAATTAAGTATGTTGTTGGGTATAAGTTTTTCATACTTTATCAGGTTGAGAAGACTGAATGTTGTTGGCTATATTTTGTATATGTTCTTAATCTGATTGAAGACTTTTCTTCAATTTTTAATTTGCTGAATTTTATCAGGAATGGCTTATTGTCAAGTGCTTCTCCTTTATCTATTTAGATGATCATGATTATTGATGGCAAATTATGTCAACCATCAAATCTTGAACTAACTTTGCATACCCAAGTTAAACTCTATCTAGTCATGTTGTATTATATCTTTCATGTATTGCTTGCTTTGGTATTCTAATATTTTGTTGATGAGCTTTGTTTCTGTGTACTTGAGATACTATTATTTTTCTTGTAAATTTGTTTTTTAATAAAGGAAATATTGTTCACAATATTACCTATCCTTTTAATGTCTGTAAGAGCTATGGTGATATTTCCTCTTTCATTCCTGATATTGGTGATTTGTATTTTTATTTTATTTCACTGATTTTTTTAAATGAATATTTTTGCTTCTACTTTTACTATTGTTTTTCTGATTTCTATTTTTTCTTGTATATACTTCTGCTCTTCATTATTTTATTTGCTCTGTTAACTCTGGGTTTTTGTTTTGTTTCTTTGAGACAGTATCTTACTATGTTGCCCAGACTGGTCTTGAACTCAAGGGCTCAGCGATCCTCCCATCCCAGCCTCTGAGGTGCTTCTTTTTCTGGTTTTGAAGTGGAACTTAGGTCACTTTCTTCTCATCAAGCACAAGTACTTGATGCTATTAATTTTCTTTGACACTGCTTTAGCTGCATCTCATAAATTATGGTACGTTGTGATTAAAGTAATTTCCATTGTGATATCTCCCTTCACCCATTAGTTACTTAGAAGCCCATCATTTAACCTTTTAGTATTGGAGGATTTTTGAGATACAGTTCCATAATTGGTTGTTTAATATCACTGTGGTCAGAAACCATAAAATACAGAAATATAAAATACATGATTAAAATTCTTAGAAATTTACTAAGACTTCCTTTATGAAATAGAAATGGTCTATCTTAGACTGTATTCCATGTACATTCAATAAAAATGTATTTCCACTATGACTGGGTAGCATTCTATATAAATCAATTAGATCATTTGGTTGCTAGTGTTGTTCAAATTTTCCATAGCATTACTGGGTTTTATTATTTTCTGGGGGTTGCTGGTTTTTTTAAAATCCACTTTTCAGTCACAGTAAGAGAACTGACTTCTTGGATTGTAATGGTGGATTTGTCTATTTCTACTTTCGGTTCTATGCTCTATGTATTTGGAAGCTTTATTATTAGGTGTGTATACATTTAAGATTTAGAACAATGCTATTTCTGGTGTGCCCAGCAGAAGAAATCCCTAAACCTCTCTGGAAAGACACTCTGGACACAAGTACTCAAGATTTCCATAAATCAGATCTCATTGAATTAACTTATGGACCCAAGTTTGCAACACTAAATTCACCTTGGCTGAGAATTAGGAGACTTGACAAACAATATTAGAGACACTCCATGAGAATTTCAGATGGATGAATAGAAGCTATTAGACCAAACAGACGATAAGACTATGCAGATGAATACACTAGGAAATCAGATAAAAAATAAACATGAAAGAAGCCAAAACTAAAAGTACAATGTGATGAAGGGAACACCCCCCCCAAATGGCTAAGAAGAAAATGTAAACTACTTAGTGCTGATGAGAATGTGAACAAGCACAATTCCCACAGTTGGTGTAGTAACTGAAAAACTGCAGTATCTACTAAAGCTTAACATATGTATACTTTATGACCCAGATTCCACTGTCAGAAATATCTGACAGAAAAGTGTGCGTCTTTTTTACCAGAAGACAAGTACTAGATTGCTCATCTAGCTCAAATTGAAAACTGGCCACATGTCTATCATTCAGAAAAGGGAGTAAGCAGAGGTAATACTAAACATATAGCCTATGACCAGAGATAGCGGTCATGAACTAAATGCTGTGCCCCCCTAAAATTCTTATGTTGAAGTCTCAACCCCCATTGTGATGGGTTAGCAGGTGGGGCCTTTGGGATGCAATTAAGTTCAGAAAGGCCTTAGGTCGGAGCCCTCATGATGGGATTAGAGCCCCTGTAAGAAGAAGAGCACCAGACTTCCTCTTTCTGCATGAGGACGGAGTGAGAAGGTATTCACCTGCAAGCCAGGAAGGGAGCCTTCACCAAGAACCTGACCATGGGGCACCCTGAACTGGACTTCACAGCTTTCAAAATTTCGAGGGATAAATATGTCAAGTAAGCTACCCAGTCTATGGTATTCTCTTATAGCAGCCTGAGCTAAGACAGCAAGAAAATGGAAGAACCTTATAAAGGTAACTTTGAATAAAAGAAGCCAGACATGAAAGGAAATATGACATATTTCTATTTGCATCAAGAATAAAAACAGGCAAAATTAATCATCTATAATGATCAACATGCTTATCCTGGGCAGTGGAGTCGGAGTGGGTGCCTAGAGACTGGGAACAAGGTCTTAAAGGGCTTGGGAAGGGGGGTACGAACGTTCTGCTTCTTGAATTTCTTGCTGGTTATACAGGTGTTTGTCTGTTTTGGGAAAATGTATCAAGCTATATATTTATAATATGAACAATTTTCTGTATGCATAATAACCATCAAGATTAAAAAATATATACTTACTAAAATCCCAATGATATAATAAGACAAGCCAGATGTGGTGGTGCACACTTGTAATCCTCATACTTGGGAGGCTGAGACAGGAGGATCACATGTTCATGGCCAACCTCAGCTACTTAGTGAGGCTATCCACAACTTAGCAGGACTCTGTTTTAAAATAAAGAATAAAAAAATAGGGCTGGGGGTGTAGCTTGGAGATAGAATGCCCCTGGGTTCAGTCCCCAATACTGAAAAAAAAAAGAAAGAAGACAAAACAAACAAAAAAAGAAGAGGCATATTTTGGAAAAAAAAGTTGATGTTCTAGAAAAAAGTAAACATGATAATTAAACAGTAAATAAAATAGCAGAAGGAATTCTTCACTGGAAAAAAATATTTGAGGAAATTTCCCAGGATGCAGCACAGAGGGATAAAGAAATAGAAAATATGAAAGAGTAATTAGATACATTGAATAAATAAAACATGAAGATAAGATATAAAAAGAACTACTAGCTGGAAAAGATGTGATATACAAAGAAATAAAGGATGGAAATTTTCCAGAGTTGGCGAACAAGATAAAAATTTGGGTTCATGAGGAAAGAGTTCCTCAGCAGAGTAAATACAAAACTACCTACCCTTGGAAGCCTACTGTTTGACTTCTGGAAAGGTTCTTAGACTAGTCTGCCTCCTTTGTTTTAAAGATGGCAAACTGCTGGGTGCAGTGGTGCATGCATATGACCCCAGTGCTGGGGAATCTGAGACAGGAGGATAGTAGTTTTGAGGCCAGTGCATGGTATCTTAGTTTTTTTTTAATTTTATTAAAAATAAATAAATAAATAAATAAATAAATAAATAAATAAATAAATAAATAAATGGGTTGGGAGTATAGTTCAACAGTAGAATGTGCCTTGGTCCAATCCCTAGTACCACCAAAAAAATAAAAAATAAAAATGGAAAACTGAGGTCCCCCCAAACTAAATGACTTCTCTAGGATTAAACTGCTAATTAAGGTAGAGACAGAAACAATCTTAATATGTTATATTTTAAAAATAATGGCTAAGGCTGGGTGCAGTGGCACATGCCTGTAATCCCAGAACTTGGGAAGCTGAGAAAAGAGGATTGCAGGTTTGCATCTAACCTCAGCAGCTCTGTGAGGCCCTCTGCAACTTAGTGAGACCCTGTTTCAAAATAAAAAATAAGCTGGGCGTGGTGGCGCATGCTTGTAATCCCAGCATTTGGGAGACTGAGACTGGAGGATCCGGGTTCGTGGCCAGCCTCAGCTACCTAGTGAGGCACTCCACAATTTAGTGAGACTCGGTTTCAAAATAAAGAATAAAAAATAAGGCTGGGGGTATAGCTCGGAGGTAGAACACCCCTGAGTTCAATCCCCAGTACCATAAAAATAAATAAATAAAATAGGATTGGGAATGTAGCTCAGAAGTAGAATGCTCCTGGATTCAATCTCCAGTGTGTATATGTGTATACACACACACACACACACACACATATATGTACATGTATATATGTATATATATATGTATATGTATGATAAGAGCAAAATAATTTCCAACTTCAATTTTTCTACTGGTAACACCACTTGTAACAGTAATCTGAAGGTATTCTGTTCACAGATTTTAATTCAGAAGTTGACAAATGAAGGCATTATTAATTTGAATGCCATGTAGTAAGTGCTTAACAAATAGTATTTAATAAATGATTTGGGCAACTAGGGCTGCTCACATAGACCTTAAAGAGTTTCAAGGCAATCATTCTATTTACATTTTAAGTATAAGGCCACTAGAATCATTTCCATGCCTAAACTTCTTACCTATTATCTTCCTCTATGTACTAAATAGTTCAACATTTTAGAATGTTCTTGAGTCACATATTTTCTATTATATACATCATAAGATAAGGTAAATTATTTTCTTTGAAATAGAATAATCCACCATCTAATGAACCTCTAAATGACCACTGTTAAGTCTGATACAAATTTCAAACTAGTCAGCATACCATAAAGCCTGATATAAAGCACTTTTTTCTTATAGGATCATTTCTGATAACGAGTCAGTGGCTTGTCTTCATTCAAAAATTTAAGAAGAAAAGATCTAGTCTTTATAGGAAAATGTGAATTTAGCCCTTACTCAACATTTCACAATTTTGAATTTGTGGACAGCAAATTTCTATTATTTAATGCTCATGGATTTCAATACCATAAATAAAGTAATTCTACAACCACTTTTGACAACTTTTAGGTTAAGACAACATTTTCCAGTCATATAAGAGGCTTAAAAGTGTCAAAACAAAGTGATTTGGTATGTTTCAGGTTGAATCATTTCCAGGAATTTCTAATTGATCTTTTGCATATAAGTATATGTCATATAAGTATTATGTCATGAATCTTTAGGCACATTTTAGGCATATTTTAGACACAAATATTTCTTTAATATTTTGATTAAAGTGAAAAAAGTTGGTATTTATTAAATAACAGACTCATGAGAAAACTAATTTTTTTATGGATGAATTTTGAACTTTTCAAAGCACCTTGTAGTAGTTTCAACTGCTTGTGAAAGTTGAGAATATTTTAACGTTTCACTAGGTTTCAACCACTTACACTCACACATTTGACAATAGTAAAAGGGAAGGAATTGCTGAAATAAGTTAGCAAATTTAGATAACAAAAATGAAAACAAATAAAACAAAAAAAGGTCATGAAAAATACTTCTATCAAGCATTTTCTAAATAAATCACTCATGTAGATATATAAAGAAATCATTAAGACATTTATTTATATAGATGAACAAAGTTTACAGATCAATCACAAAACAACAAATTGGAGAAATTTTTATTTCTTTCTTATACTTACTAAAATAGTAACAACATATAAAACCCCACTTAAATGGTGACAGTGTAAAAGCTACAACTCTTTGGAAATGCACTAAGGCATATGTAAACCACAAAAGTGTTCACAAAATTTCACTTAACAATCCCACTCCAAGAATGTTATCCTAAAAAAAAATTACTTAAGTATTCCATAGAGGAAAAAGGTTTAAATAAATAATGAAAATGAAGTATTTGATTAAAATATTATCAAATCTAAACACAAATAGATAATATCAAATGAAAATAGTCAATACAAAAGTATGGGTGCCTGTGGGGTATACTGGTGTACATCTATAATCCTAGCAACTCAGGAGGCTAAAGCAGGAGGTAGGAGCATTAAAAGTTTGAGGCCAGTCTCAGCAACTTAGTGAGACCCAGTCTCCAAATAAAAGCTAAAAAGGGCTGGGGGTGTAGCTCAGTAGTAGAGTGCTCCTGGGTTCAACCCCCAGTGCTGTGGGTGAGGAAAAAAAAGTATAGCCAGGCATGGTGGCACATGTTTGTAATCCCAGTACTTGGGAGGCTGAGACAGGAGGATTGTAGCCTCAACAACTTGTGAGGCCCTCAACAATTTAGTGAGACTCTGTTTCAAAATAAAGAATAAAATAGGCTGGGGGCATAGCTCAGAGGTAGAATGCTCCTGGGTTCAATCCTCAGTACCATTAAAAAAAAAAAAAAAAAATACATGCTATAATTACGTAAATATAAAAAAGAGGAAAAGCAGTATTCTAAAAATTAAAAATCTGCCGGGCGTGGTGGCGCACGCTTGTAATCCCAGCATTCGGGAGGCTTAGACCGGAGGATCCGGGTTCGCGGCCAGCCTCAGCTACCTAGTGAGGCACTCCGCAACTTAGTGAGACTCGGTTTCAAAATAAAGAATAAAAAAATAGGGCTGGGGGTATAGCTTGGAGGTAGAATGCCCCTGAGTTCAATCCCCAGTACCGCCAAAAAAAAAAAAAAAAAAAAAAAAAAAAAAAAAAAAAAAAAAAAAAAAAAAAAAAAAAAAAAAAAAAAAAAAAAAAAAAAAATTAAAAATCTGAAGTTAGCACATTAGGATGGTAAGGATTATGGGTAATTTTTCTATTTGGCAAAAATTTCTTCAATTTTTTCAATATAAAAGAAAAGGATTGGCTATCATTTTTAAAAGTTACCTTTCCTTTCAAATAATCTCTACTTTCCCTATAAGTAAATTATACATGTCAAGTTGTTTTTATTTTTATTTGATGGCACTGGATATTGGCACTAGGTCTGTTCTACCTCTGAGCTACATCCTGGCTTTTAAATTTTTTATTTTAAAATTGGGTCTCATTAATTTACCACATGCTGGCCTCAAACCTGTGAATGTTTCCAAGAATGTTATCCTAAAAAAAATTTACTTAAGTATTCCATAGTAGGAAAAAGGTTTAAATAAATAATGAAAATGAAGTATTTGATTAAAATATTATCAAATCTAAACACAAATAGATGATGGCTGCGCCATCATGCCCAGCTTACATGTCGATTTCTAAGTTGAAAAAAGAGCGGAAATACCTCATCTGTGTTCTAAAACCTAAATATACCCCTACTTGGACTTTGGCAATAAATGAAGACACAATGCAACCTTTTCCATCACAACTGGCAGAGGAAGCCACTGCCACCTTTGGCTGACACAGATGGCAGGGTGCTAGATATGAATAAGTAAAATAGAAAACTTCCCTGTGTTAAGTTTATATGTTTGGCACTTTATGTTAATGTATCATGATATCAATACTCATCTTTGTCTCAAACTAAGAATTAGTCTTAATATTTTCATTTCAAATGTTTCCAATATTCTGAAAATGCTTTACTGAATCATCCAATTTTTATAGTACATTTACACTGGGTTAAATACAAATAAAACTACTTTAGTTTACATAGTTTAAATTTTTGAGTTAGCTGTTGCAAGCAACCAACCACCTTTAAAAAGGCAATCTCTAAAAATGTAAAAACTCTTATTTTGTGAAATTTTTAATCAGTCTTCCTTTTGAAACTATATTTGAGTGTAAACTGAAGAGGGATTTGAATGTTTCTACAGACTAGCTGCATAATATATTACATTTCCATAACAAAAATATGAAGCACTCATTACATGAAATTTACTATTTTGCAATGTGGCTGCATTTTCAAAATTATGGTAAAGAGGCATAGGGAACTTTCCAAAGATATTTGAAAGAAAACATTTGAGAATCACCGTTTTTAAATATTTAGAGCAGAAGAGATTAGCTGGAAATGCAGGGCAGCAATCTTCAAGTCTATAAATATCACTTGAAAGAGCAAACAGCTAAAGAAACGATGTCACAGGGACTAATGCCCTATAAAGAGATATAAATAAATGCTAAAGAATGGATGACATTTTAATTTAAGACACATTCATTAGTTTGAAATTTAAAAACCATGTTATTTAGTAACTTGGTACACAGTGGTTGACTGGGTTGGTGCAACTACCAAGATTTACCTCACAGCTGCCCCAAATACAAAGCCACAGGAATCTGTCTTCTACTCTGATGGTAGAACAGACATGAAATTAATTCAGTACTAGTCTTTTTTTTACATCCTATTAGTGATAGCAGCAATAACCTGATTCATTTACAAATATTTATTATAAAAAAGTGTTCATTTCCAAGATATAAACAAACAGCTATTACTAGATGAATGTCATCTTTTCAACAAAATGTTTTTAATAATATAAGCTCCCCAAAATGCAAGAAAGAGTTCAACAATGGCCATTTTGAACTCAGTTGAAGAATGTCAAAATGATGGAGCCACCTGGAAGTCTAAGTAAAATCAAACTAACACTACATTAATGTTCACTGTTGTGAAACTAAAGAAACATGTAGCTCATGTTTGTTTTTCTTTACTTAGAAAATCATTCAACTTTTTCACAGGAAAAGGCTTATGAAAGATCAAATTCAGAAAGTTAATTTTCCTGAATCCAATCAAATTTACATTTGAACACCATAAAAACATCTTAAAAGGACAATCAGTAGAACAGCAAAGAACTGAACAAGTGTAAGGTCATTTATAATGCACAATAAATAAACTGTATGCTCCAGAAATTGTAAATGATGGTCATTTTTCTTCATGCAAAAAGAAAAAGGAGAAAAGGTTAGGAATAGCTTGTTCGTCTCTTGCACGTAACCTGCAACTCTGCTTTTACACACAGGATTCAAAAGTGAGCTGGCAAATGATGATACTCTCCGGCCAATCTCAACATGTCTTAATTTCATCATCTTCTCCCTTTGTCTCATTTAGAGTTATATGTTCACAGCTCAGAACCTGCTCATTAGACTCCTCAGGTTTTGACTTTTTCAGTGCCAACTCTGCTGGGAGAAGAGATGCACAATGCTTGAGGGAGTGTGCAATGTCACCAATGGTCCATTTGTCTTCGGGAAGGGCATGCTCGTCTAGTGTAAATGGCCCCTGTTTGGTTCGGGTCAGCTCTAGCACATTGGCACAGGAAGAGAGTTCTACAGAAAGTTAAAAACCCAGAAGTGATTAAGTATTTCACAAACTCTCAATTCTCAAATGACAAACCTCTCAAAAACACCCCAGAAGTTATCACAAATAATCCAATACAAGAACCAAGAGCCTTGAGATAAGTAAATAATTAAGGAGCAAAATAACATTTAGTAACTTGCACACATCTTTCTTATTTAACTCATGAGGCAACGCCATGAGGTAAATCTTACCCTTACTTTGCAGATGAGATAGTATGATCCATCCAGTATCATAACTTCAGGGAAATAGTAGAGTCACAACTGCAACTTTCTAGTTGTTTGTGAGGCTATAGCTTCCAGTTTTTAGAAAAAAATTGATTTGTAGCCCAGCATGGTGGTACATGTCTGTAATCCCAGTACTTGGGAGGCTGAGACAGGAAGATCACAGGTTCGAAACCAGTCTCAGCAAATTAGCAACTCTCAGCAACCTAGCAAGACTCTTTTTCAAAATAAAACTATAAAAAAGGCTAGGGGTGTAGCTCTGAGTTTGTAAAATGCCTCTGGGTTCAATCCCCAGTACCACCACCAACAACAAAAAAATCTTATTTGTATCCATGAAAATACATTTTTAGAAGGATAATTTTTTTTTCTGGTCCCTACTTTGAGTTAAAATGCTTTTTACTTGAAAAAATGTTGGCTCTTATGTCCATTATTCCTGTCTTCATATTCTGTCTCTCTCTGTCTCTGTCTCTGTCTCTGTCTCTCTCTCTCTCTCTCTTCTTTCCCCTTGTAAGTTCCTCACTGCAGCTGCTGAGACTGATAATTGCAAGCTATAAACTGACAATGCTTCCAAAGCTGAAAGCAGCAAGAGTTCCTCGGGCCAGCACTCAGAAATATGAAAAACAGAAAATTCCCTTTTCCCATCAAAAAGGAATATTACTCTCTAAATGATAATTCAAAATTCATTTTTTTCTGCTTACCTTTGCCAATGTCACTGACCAAACTTCTGATATAAAAACCTCCTCCACATTCAACATCTGGAATGTTAACAGTGACATGGTAAATTGCTAAGCTCCTATGAAATCCACTTTACATAGAAATGATGCCCCTAAACAAATGTAAAAATGCACTATGCAAACAATCAGTGATAAAATATTTATGTGCTGAAACATAAATTATTCATCCAGTAGCATATGTGTTTGTAAGATTGAAAAGTCCAAGTGTGGAGAAAGCAAACAGCAGAAACTCATGAACACATTTTAAATTAACTGGCAAGTCATGCCACATTAATAGCTCAGCCTCATTAACCTAATAGGTTTTAAATAGTTAGAAATCTCAGTTTTGCTATTATGAGCTATACAGGTTAAAACATACTTTCAGATATGTACATGTCGTTCATTTATCAAGTTTTAAACAGTTAGAAATTTCAACTTTTCTCCCATGAGCAGTTATTTTTCAAACAGTTTAGATTTGCACATTCAAAAAAATATAACCAACCAACCAACCAATCAATCAACCAAAAACCCTGTTAACAATGACAAGAATTATGTTTGGAGAGCTCAGAGTAATTTAAATGTTCTCTTAGGAATATCCTTTAAGAGATCATAAAATAAAATTAGATAATATCCTAGAACTAACTGAATATCTCATCATCTTCTCAGCACATTACACAGGTTATTGGTTGAGAGCAGGGTTTACTGTATTTTATCATCAACAAGACACTGTGACAAGAGCTGCCATGTTTCCACACAAATGGACTACATTCTAGCTGTTTCTAGTCTTACCAAGCAAATAAAACCATTTGGGGAATTAATCAAAATTCACCACCTGGGGATTTTAATTTTCTTTTCTTTTCATCAGCTAAGGGTTGGGGGCCACTGGTGAGATTTTAAAAAGCCCTAGGATCAAATGTAGATGCGCTAACATTTTTGTATGTGTGACTTTGCTAAAAGGCAGCTCTTTGGCCTTATTATACTCTCTAGTTGACAAAATATTTATGTCTTAAATGCATTAAAACATTTTTGAGTTTTTCTTATTTTCATAAATAATATCCACTAGGCCAAACCAGCTCCTGCACTTTCAACTGAATGAAGCAAAACACTTTTCAGTATATATATTTTTTTCATTTCTCTCAAATAATTTAGAATCAGGAAACTCAAAAAAAGAAAAAAAGAGTGGTTTCTTCTTTTAATTGTACAAAACCACATTCTACAGTAAATTACGGCAGATTAAATAGTAGTGCTAATGAGAAAAATCAAGAAAGTTTAGGAATAAAGGTTTGTGGAAATTATTTCTAAAAGAAATCCTACTCAGTATGCATTATGAAATCAATGGTCGGCTCAGTTTCAGAGCCTGAGGATCAAGAATGGTGGCTTTCTATTCTTCACAGCTTTTATACATCCAAGGCTCCACCCACCACCTGCTCCTGCCAGAAATAACATAAAATTTTAAACAATAGAAACAAGCTTCTTGGCTTTCCAATTTATTTCAAATATGGATTATACATTCACACTGATAGCCTGAATTACAATATGACCACATGCCCAACAATACATTTCTGCCTTGCCCATTTTTTTCATGTTTTCAGGATCTTTAATAATAACTTATAGGTAACGAGGGGGGGGGTTTCAGTCCACTCTTAAAAATTTTGCCAAAAAACTAAAAATGTTTTGCTGAAGGATACAATGCTTTATTAAAGGATGCTAAAAGAACAAATTAACATCTATTCTAAAACAAAATGTAGAGCCGGGCATGGTAGCACACGCTTGTAATCCCAGCATTTGGGAGGCTGAGACTGGAGGATCTGGGTTCGCAGTCAGCCTCAGCTACCTAGTGAGGCACTCCGCAACTTAGTGAGACCCTATTTCAAAATAAAGAATAAAAAAATAGGGATGGGGGTATAGCTCAGAGGTAGAATGCCCCTGAGTTCAATCCCCAGTACTGCAAAAATAAATAAATAAATAAAAAATAAAACAAAATGTATCAGGTACTAGCCAAAATGGAAGAAAAAGCATTCCTAAGATAAAATCTAAAACCCTAAAAGTATATATTCTTTTCTCCATAGAGATCTAGGGCATCTTACTTCCAACTTTGTAAGAAGATAACATCACATAACACATGAAAAACCTAGCCTTGTTAGACATTTCTGAACCTTCATGTAGCTAGAGGCATCTTGTTAAATGTGTAGGCAACAATAACCGTTCTTCAACTCAAATGCTCAAAAAATCTCCAAAATGATAGGGGCCCACTAAGATGACAAACACAGTCAACATCAAACACAGGTACACATACACAGAGATGATTTCAAATGTCTCCATCTTACCTAAAGTGAAAAATGGTGGCTGGAAATTTTGAAGGGAGATACTGTATACAGTAACTGGCCTGGCAGGTTTTGCTTCTACAACTTCACCTCTCTTCATTAAAGTTGAAAGTCTCTGTCCATCTTTCTTTAATGCAGAGTAGCTTGCAAGATAAGAGAGGGAGAGAGGAAGGGAATGAGAGGGGAAGACTTGAGGGAGACAGAGAGAATTAAAGGTAATTCTAGATGATGGAAGGGAAGGAAAGGATGACTAGCAGCCCTTTAAATTGAAAACGCTTCCAAAAATTGAATTGGTTTCTTCTTCAATCTACTCCAGAATGTCAGGGATAAAGTTCCTACGCATCTCTGAGGCTAATATGAGTCTGTTCTGGCACTCAATGAGGAATTCTTTAACTGTCTTCCTGAAGATGGGCCGTTCTGATCTTCTCACTAGTCCTCATTCTGTGTGAAGGGCACAAGGAACTCAGAGGAAGCTGCTGGTCAAAATGATGTCAGCTACATTTCACTGAAATAATTTCCATTAAAATAAACTTCATTTTATAGCAAAGTGTTTCTAAGAAGTTAATAAGCAAATAATCTACTTAATGTATCTTAACTTGGTGTGATAACATTTCATTAGAGCACAAAATCCTTGGATAATCATTAAAAAGAAAATCTAAAACAGTTCTTAGATATAAATATAAGGTTTTGCTAATTTTTTCATCTTGCAATGTGGGGATTGAACCCAAGGGCATTCTACCTCTGAGCTTTCTATTTTTTGTTTTGAAACAGGGTCTTGCTAGGTTGCTAAGAGTCTTGGTAAGTTACTGAGCTGGTCTTAAACCTGCAAACCTCCTGTCTCAGACTCCCAAGTATTTGGATTACAGGTGAGCACCACCATGCTCGGTTGCTAAAAATTTTAAAGCTTTACATTTGATGAAAAATCATGAAGAAATATTTCTCCATAGATAGTTCAGTGGTGTTGGAAAAAAACATAAGATTTCAAAATACAAAATAATTACTAAATTTTAAAAGAACTGTCAGTAACTTATCCTGATGCATCCTAAGAGTTATTCAGCCACTAAAAAAAAACAGAAACAAAAAAATAGTGATTTACCTGAAATAGTAATGTGCCTACCAATATGGCTCAGTGGTGTGGTTTGTATCGGCACAAGGAGCAAGTCACAAGTTGAAATCCTAGTACTAACGAGATGGCGTTAGGAGGTGGGGCCTTCTGGATGATGAGTAGATCACAGAGCAGAGCATCCAAGGATGGGAATCAGCGCCCTTCTAAGAAGCCCCAGAGAGCTGACCTGCCCCTGCGGCCCTGTGATCAGAGTGACAAGGCACCACCTAAGAGGAACGGAAGCTTCTCAGTGTGCAGAACTGTGAGAAACACCTGCTGCTCCTAAGCTACCTGGCTCATGGCATTTTGTTATAGTAGCCTGAATGAACAAAGATGAGGGATAAAGAGAGAGGCTCCTAGTTTTAATAAGTTTCATTTGCGAAAGGAATGGGCCCAATACCTGAGAGGCACTGAACATTAGGACTCTGAATCACAACTCTGAGGACTTGAACATGATCCCTTCACAGCAATGTGGGGAAAGCTGATAAAAACGGAACAGCACAGATGTGGACTGTGGTGACTTGCAGGAGCAGGGACCACATTCCACCACCTCTAGAGGCAGAGGCTTCACATCTGGTCTAAATCGCGTTCATCACTGCCTAAACATTGGCTGTGTCAGATTTAAAACCTGCCTCACCATGAAACAAAAGGAAGCTTGTTATACTTTAATTAGATAATGTAAGCCAGTGAAAAATAAAATTAAACATTTAGTCAAGTTTAATAATTGAACTTACAGGGGGGGTACTTGCATTATATTCCCAGTAAATTTCTGCAGAATGCCTTCAATATCTTCTTGTGTTATTTTATCTGCCAAAAAATGAACAACAACAACAAAAAAAAGCGACACTAAAACAACCACAGAAGTACATGTGCTACCTGTCCAGCAACAACAGCTCTGAGAATTCATTTAAACATTTTTTCCAATAAAGCATATTATGTTTTGTCTTATAGGCCAAACTCTACCTAGTTGAGAAGAAAAAAATATATATTAGTAAAATAAATGGGAAAAAAGCTTTTATTTATTTTATTTATTTTTGTGGTACTGAAGGTGTTAAGGACATTCTACCTCTGAACTACACCCCAGTCTTTTTAATTTTTTTTTTTTTTAAATTTTGAAACAGGGCCTCTCTAAGTTGCTGAGGATGGCTTTGAACCTGCGATCCTCACAGCTTAGCCTCCCAAGTACTGAGATTACAGGTGTGTGCCACCATGCCAGGCTTATGTTATTCTTTAGTAAGACTAAATTTCCTTTGCTTTAATATTTACTCCAATAAGAATGATCCAATCATCATACATGCCATTAGCTGGTTCTGACTATGGTCTTTATAATACCCAAAGAAAACACATTAAGCTACAGGAATAGTCCTGCAATGACCAGAAAGTAGGCAGAAAAATAGTATCCATAAATTCTTTTTGAAGTTTCTCTAGGTGCCAAATATTATAAATAACTTAATGTAGTACTGAAGATTATTAAATATTATCCACATTTTAGTTTTACTTAGTAAGATTTTCATCCTATATTTTTAAAAACTGAAAACCATGAAATACAAATTAAATATTTCAGATTTTCAAACTTATAGATAAGTCTTTATCTCTATTTCATATTCAATAGTAAACTAAATTTTAGAAATATTTTCTAACTTGTTCAGGTCACAGTTAAATGGAAAGAAATTACAGTGCTTTTATAGGAAATTTATTTAAACTTTTTCTGGCATATGTATTTTTTATTTTAGTCAAATAATATTAAGCAAAAATTAGTAAGTGTGTTTTGAACTACTGTTCTAACACCATGATAAAAATTAAATGGCAGCATGGAATACCGTGCCCAGATTTCAGTATCAACCCAACAAGACAATCTTCACTTCAGTGTGACCCTGATTCTTATAAGCTAAACACAAGCAAAAGACTAGAATCTACTGGACTTAGTGAAGAGCTAGAGAACTCGAGGGAATTTTTCCTAGGGCCCACACCCACAATCCCAACTACTTGGGAGGCCAAGGCAGGAGTATTGCAAGTTCAAGGCCAGCCCGGACAATTTAGTGAGACCCTGTCTCAAAATAAAAAACAAAAAAAGACTAGGGATAGACAGCTCAGTGGTAGAGCACCAGTGGGTTCAATTCCCAGTACCACAAAATAAATAAATGAATAAACAAAATAATTCCTCCAACAGCTAGCAACTCTAAAATTGCAGATCTCAGATGCAAATATTATCCATACTGTTTTTCAAACAGATGTGTCTCATAATATGGATGAATTTTCCATGAAAACTTTTTATTCTACTGCAACATTAAAACATAATTACTAGACAGGCATGGTGGCACACATCTGGAACCCTAGTACTTGGGAGGCTGAGAAAGGAGGATCCCAGGTTCAAAGCTAGTCTCAGCAACTTGGACTCAGTAACTTAGTGAGATCCCTGTCTCAAAATAAAAAACAAAGATAGGGCTGGGGTTATAACGCAGAGGTAGAATGCCCCAGGGTTCAATCCCCAGCAACATAACACACACACACACACACACACACACACACACACACACACACGACATAATTACTGGGTGGTATCTTAGTTATGCAAATCTAAGATTTCCAAACCTAGGTATCAATGCTACCACTACACTAGCACTTGCTGAAAGAAATGTCATTGTTGATAACACTGCACCAGTTCATAACTTAGCCACACATTTAAAAAGCAAGAGCAAGCAGCTTTCTACTTCTGCTAGGCTGATATCTTTACTGACATTCCTGCAAACGTGTCCGCCTTCGTCCTGTTTTAGTGGCTTTCTTTCACTGATACCCCACACACAAGATGACAAGATGTGTTCTTTCTCATTTTCTTTCTGTCACATTGTCTCTTTCTCTGACTTCACGTTTCAGGCTTTTATGGTGTGTGCTGTTCTTTCCATAATTAATCATACACAATTTTGAACAATATTTTAAGGTATTATCTCACTAATGAAATTCTGAGCTTCTCAAAGGCAAAGACAGTTTTTCTTTTTAGATAACATACACTATTAAGACAGCACTCAAGACATTCTTGCTGAAATTTAATTTGCTAAAAAATAATAGAATCTCAAGGTTGAAGGGCATTTAAAAGTCACCTAGGCCAATCATTCATCTGATGTTTGAATTGCCAGACAGAAAGCTGACCTAGCAAGCTATAATAAACTCTAAGCTTGTGATAGAGGAGGATGTAGGGAAACATGCTAGCTATATCTAAAACACAGTATCACTTCAATCCAAATAATAACAACTGTCCCTATAACATGATAGTAACAATTCTACCTCCAAAGGATTTAATAAGAAATGCAGAATAAAACCTTTGGTAAAAGAAGACAGCTACAATTCGAGGGTCATGGGAGTTGGATAATTATTATTATTTTTTTAGTAAATTAATAAGCCATCAATGTGATATAATTCACTTGAAATTATTATTATTATGGGGAGGTACTGGAGATTGAACCCAAGGGTATTCTACCTCCAGGCTACATTTCCAGCCTTTTTTATTTTTTATGTTGAAACAGGGTTTCACTAACTTGCTGAGGGTCTTTCTAAATTGCTGAGGCTGGTCTCCAATCTGCAGTCCTCCTTGTCTCAGCCTCTAAGGTACTAGGATTGCAAGGATGTGCCACCATGCGTGGCTTGAAATTATATTTTAAAGTCATTCTCATAAAATTAACATGTATATCTGGGCATGGTGGTGCACGCCTGTAATTCCAGTACTTCAGAAACTGAGATAGGAGGATTGCAGGTTGGAGACCAGCCTCAGCAACCTAGTGAGACCAGTTTCAAAAACAAAAAATAAAAAGGGCTGGGAATATAGCTCAAGTAGAATGTCCCTGGGTTCAAACCCCAGTACCAAACATGGAGAGAGAGAAAGACACACACACACACACACACACACACACACACACACACACACAATCACACAATTAATATATATGAGGATGTTATACATCATTATTTATTATCTTCCAGAATAAATGTCTACTAGTAAATGTTAGCAAATATTAGAAAAAGAAATAATGTCAACTGGACACAAATTTTTCCAGAGAATAGAAAAAATGTTAAGATTCTTCAATTCACTGTACAAGGTCAGTATAACCTTGATATCAAAACCAGTCAAGGATATTAAGAGAAAGGAAAAATAAATACAGGGTAATTTCACTCATAAATATAGATGCAGAAATCCTAAGCTAAATATTAGCAAACCCACAATTTATATAAAGGATTATGCATCATGACCAAGTTCAATTTATGCCAGAAATGTAAAGTTAGTTTAATACTTGTATAAGAAGAAAAAAATTAGTAGTTTCAGAAAACAAATTTGGTAAAATTCAGTATGTGCTTTTTGTTTTTTGTTTTTTGGTACTGAGAATTGAGCCCTGGGGAACTCTACCTCTGAGCTACACTTCCAGCCCTATTTTATTTTTTATTTTAAAACAGGGTCATGAGTCTCACTACTTGCTGAGGCTCCTCGAACCTGTGATGCTGTCTCATCAGCCTCACGGGTACTGGGATTACAGGTGTGTGTCATCACACTCAGTGGTACTAACGGTTTAAAAACAAAATACTGATACATGTAACACTAGAGATAAATCTCACAAATAAAAGTAGAAGAAACCAGATACAAAAGGACACGTACCGTTTAAGAACTATCACCCTATTACCATGATGTTGGAAGTTAGAATAGTAGTTACCTTTGGAAAAGAAAGAAAGGGTGGTGATTTCCATAGGTTTCAAGAGGTATTTCTAGAAATCTTCTATTTCTTTTTCATTTTTTATCATTATTTCTTTCATTCATTGATTAATTCATTTGTTTATTTATATTTTGGTACTGAGGATCAAACCCAGACCCTTGCACAACTGTTCTGGGTAAGTACTCTACCACTGAGCTTTATCCACAGCCCCAGAATCTTTCCCCCAGAATCTTTTATTTCTTAACTGGGGAGTATTTGCTTTCTAATAATTCATTGAACTGTCAATTTATCTGTTGTTCACTTTTCTTTATTTGTATAATACAAAAATGTAAGCACACGCAAATGGCATTATAAAAAGGTTGATACCTAACTACACAGTTGACCAACTACAGAATATGCCCTATTTGTTTAAATCACAATTTGAGACCCAATTCAAGTCTTCATCTTCCTGTACCATAAGCTCCTGAAGTGTGGACAGCCAAACCACAGTCTGAGAGGAGGTGCTCCCACTAGTACATTAGCTAGGTCCATTTGGAAAGACCTTGGTAACATCCTAGCCCAGAATCTCCATTTAGAGCAGAGGATCGGCTTGAGGTATCCCTTCACTTTTACAGTTCTTACCTCACGATGAGCCATAGGAGGAGTAGAAAGAACTATCCCCACTGCAGGAGCAGGTAGGCCTTCCCAGAAGCTTGGCTCACATCTAGCCTGGGGGCCACAGCCCAGGGTCCTGAGCTCAGGGGAGAACAGGAGAGCACAAGGAAGCCATGTGTCCTCAGAGATTCCAGCAGCAGTACCAGACTTGACGCCTCGGTGTGGATGGGACAGGGCAGCTGAAGATAGGCTAGTTTGCCTTTCCTAGGACTCACCTGCATCATCTTCGCTGAGAATGCCTCTGTGGCCTGCCTTATCTATTCATACACTACATGTTTTATTCCATATGCCACATATTATACCAAGAGTACCGTGAGAATGGAAAGAGAAAAGGTTTTAGCCCCACCGCTTAAAGGTTTAACACAGGAATATCTATTTGCAAACAGTGAAAAATGCTATTTAGGAACAATTGAGGGTGTTATGAGAGAGAATAAAAGGAAAAGTCCTGTTTATATGGTTTGAACTTGGAGTCCCCTTAAGTCAAAGACTCATTTTCTTATTCCTCTAAGTTAATTTTCAGCCATCTGATACAACAGCTAAAAACAGTATTTGCATAGTTAGGGCAGAATGACTTAAGAGCGTTCATTCACCATCGACTGCCTTACTTACTTTATCCAAATGTCAATTGTTCTGGTGGGTCAATTAAGAACTGCATTTTTACTTGTTAGAGTGACTGGGTGGGGTGGTGGTACCAGTGGCCTGAATGGGTGGGCACCAGGGATGCTAGGATCATGGGACACAGTGAAGAACTGCCCTGACTTCTGGATGTCTGCCAGATATTCATGTAGGTGAAAATCTGAGGCTAGAATCACACTCCAGTGTGCAGTTAAACACAAGTATTTTTTGTCCAGTTTCATATATACTGATTTTTCCAGTAATGAGTCATTAATACAATACATCTATGTGAGTCTGCTTTGTACTTGCAGCCTTTACAGTGATTTATGTATCAGTGTAAACATCTGACTACTTCAAGAAGACTTCTAGTGTAGTAATACTTGTGCATTTACATATCACTGTACTTGTTTTGTTATAAACTACCTTTATTCTTTATATTTCATTTACTACATTGATTTTGTTTTTTTTTTTTTTTTGGATTAAACCCAGGAGTATTCTACCTCTGAGCTACACCCCCAGCCCTATTTTATTTTTTATTTTTAAAAAGGATCTCCTAAGTTACTGAGGCTAGCCTCAAATCTGGAATCCTCCTGTCTCAGCTTTCCAAGTACTGGGATTATAGGCATGCACCTCCACACCAGGCCAATTAAAAAAGAAGAGCCGGGCGTGGTGGCGCACGCTTGTAATCCCAGCATTCGGGAGGCTGAGACCGGAGGATCCGGGTTCGCAGCCAGCCTCAGCTATCTAGTGAGGCACTCTGCAACTTAGTGAGACTCGGTTTCAAAATAAAGAATAAAAAATAGGGCTGGGGGTGTAGCTCGGAGGTAAAATGCCCCTGAGTTCAATCCCCAGTACCAC